>JAXCGZ010008587.1:20000-27500 GCA_037179515.1 Halocaridina rubra
AGGATTTGACCAGTAACGAATTTAACCAGTTTCTCGAATTCCCAATTTGCTTGATCAACGAACAATACCAGTCAAAGGGTGAAGGAAGTGAGTAAATGATTAGGTGGGAAGGAAAGAGGGATGAGGTATAGGTATGTAGGAATAAATGCAAAGAAATGAATATATGAAGTTGTGAGTGTGACGATGACACTGTTGGTAAAAGAGATTTGAAATACAAATGAGGATTAAGAAAACTACTTAAATGTATTGAAGATGAGTTGTTTGAGGATTATGAGTGATACATCTAGACTAGATAGAGTGAGAAATAAGGAGATGAGGCAGAGAAGGCGTCTTGAAAGAAATCTGTCTGATAAGCTAGACTAGAAAGATTGAGATAGTTTGGACACATAGAAAGAATGAGTGATGAACGACTAGCAAGGAAAGTTTGGAGTGTAGAAGTAATTGGAGTAGGGCCAAAAGGGAGAACTTTAATGAGATGAAAGAAAGGACTGGAAAGAGATTTAGATGCACTTGCATGCCAATGAAGCAGGAGAAAGTGCAAGAGATGGGAATGAGTTGAAAAAAAATTATCTGAGCACATTTTATTGAAAAGGGATAGTGTATGGGAGTCGCCATGTGATAAAACGATGAAGAGTCAGCTACTTCTGTCGAGAACCTTGTGCCTTGTGGTTGACCCAAGCATGATGGTGGGAAGGAATGGGGGCAACCCTTTATCATCAAAGATCTAAGATCAATGATAGAACAATGTTTGGCTTATGGGGAATGCATCCTCTATAGCTTGGCCACCCCCTTACAAAGGGAATTCGATGAATAAAAAATATATGCAGGGTGCTTTGAAAAAAGATTGATAACATTTTTCTATCCAATAACTTTTCCAATTCTTGTTCAAATGACTTCAAATTCAAGTATCGTATATAATAACAAGTCGAAATTTTGCTTTATGTTATATGTTTTATCTCTTCAGATATAGAAATGTCATTCACTGGAGAAGAAACGGTATTCTGTATATTGGGGGATGCTCGATCAAAGTTGCATAAGAAAGTGAAGTGTGCATATTTGAGAGACTTGACTAATAAAGCACCAAATGCATATCAAGTTTGGACATGGCACACAAAATTCAAAGAGGAAGGCTGTATGTTCAAAGATAAAGCATCTGAACTGCGACCAGGCTCGGAGGAGATGATTAGATATGTTTGCAAATAACTCTTACAAAGCTCCAAAAAGTCCATACTAAGAGTAAGTCTGGAAATCCAGTTTCCTCCCATGACAGTTTGGTGTGTCATGATGAATTGCTTGCAAATGACCCCCTAGAGCTGAAGCTTGTTCTGGTCTTAATTACAGATGGCAAGCGAAAGAACAGAGGATTCAGTGTTGATATGCGAGAGATACTTGAAGAAGACGAGTTTAATGAACATCTTGATTTTAGTGATGTAGGTACATTTCATCCAAATGACAAAGTTAAAGCAAAATGCTTGTATTTGGAGAGAAAAAATCCCCATGCCTCAGTTGAGCAGGAAAGAGACTTACTAAAAGTGAATGTATCTTGTGTCATATCCTAGCATCTTCTTCAAAGTCCTATTTTCTTTGAGGAAAATATAGCCAGGGATGTTTAATTACAAATGCTTCAAAGCTGGCCAATAAACATGAACACATTATTTTTAAACAGGAAGGGGCCCCACCTCACTTGAAGGCAATGTGCTAGCTAATCTCAATGAAAATATGCCAGCAAGATGTATAGGACATACTGGTAATGAAGACAGTGTGCTGTTAAAGCGGTTGCCACGTTCACTTGACCTTACATCTTGCGATTATTTTTCTAGAGATATGTGAAGGGACTGATCTATATCCCCTTCTTTCTACATATTGAGAGGAAGTCAAACAGAAAATCGCTACTGCACAGGAGACTGTTTCCCATGACATGATACAGATATATGGCAGGAGCTGGACTACTGATTTGATATGTGCCATGTCTCAGGCAGTGCACTTATTGAAAATTTGTAAAATCGTTCATGGAAGTTAATTCCTTTAAATTTTTTAATCAAATTACATGCAAATACATGGCCCCATTCCCCCGTCTAAGGAGGGTGGACGAGCCAAGAAAAGTGCATTCACCACGATCCACACATAACTCAAGTACTCCTCTTAGCTCCTTGGGGATAAAGGGCCGCCACATTTCCCCCCTAATACCCTGCTTGGGTCACACACATGATTGGTTGGCGAGGATATCCTGCAGCAGTGATTCCCAACCGGGTGTTATGAGGAACCCTTATCATAATCAGGGGTATCGCTAGAAATCGCAATATAATTATGTGATATTACAAAATCACAATGATTTTTATTCATAATTCCTACTCAACAACAAATTATTGACTTATTATTGTGAAGTCTCATGTGATGTAGTTGTAGATTTCATATGAATTATATTGCTCAAGAACTTTTCCTAAAATAAATAATATATATATTAGTACACTATATATATAGGGGTTCCTTGGAATATGAAAAATTATTACAAAGGTTCCTCCAAGGTGCAAAGGTTGGGAATTACTGTTCTACGGTGACGCCAGACAGCCACAACTGGCTTTCACCCACCGCTTCATCACATAGCAACTCCCTTCACACCCATCCATTACAGTTCACTGAGCAAGCACGTGCAAAAAATCCCTTTGGCCGATGTCACCTATGAACAATCTTCCTCCAATCATTCCTATCTCTTTAATGCTCTCTTCCCTGCTCCACTGACATTCCACGTGCAGTCAATGCCCTTTTCATGCCATCCATCCATCTCATTCTTGGTCTTCCTCTTGGTCAAACTCCAACCACTTCTGGACTCCACACTCTCTTCGCTATTCATTCTTCAGTCATCAATTCCATTTGTCCAACCAACTCAGTATTCTCTGATCTAACCGATCCTACTACTTTCTATTAACACCCATTCTCTGCCTAAGCTCCTCATTTCTTAGTCTATCTATTCTAGATACTCCAGTCATGCATCTCAAACACCTCATCTACATTGCAGTCAACTTGCTCTTTTCATCCTCTCTGGCATTCCAAATCTCTGCTCCACAATCCATAAAAATCACACCTTCAGATATCTTGCTCTTTGCATTCATTCCCGAATACCTATTTTTCATCACACCATTCAACCTATCTAGGACTTTTACTCACTTCCTTCACTCTATGACTTACCTCCGCATCCATGCATTCATTTCCTGATGAGTGTGACCCCAGATACTTATAATTCTCAGCATCTTCAAGCAACTCCCCAATCACTCCCGCATTCAGTCTGCCAACATTAGCACTCCTTATACATCTCATGACTTTACTTTTACCAAAGTTCACTCTCAACTTCCTTCTTTCACACACCTAAATAAACTCAGTCACCAAATGATTCAGTTCATTCTTAGTATCATCCGCTAGTGTTATGTCATCAGCGAATAGCAAATACTTCAATTTCCACAACCTTCCATACTCTCAAACGAATTCCAAGTTTCTGTCTGATAGTCTTTCATTTAGTGTCCTTACCACTACATCCACATGCAAATTAAGCTACCATGACGACATTACATAACTCTGACGTAACCCTACATTCACTTCAAACCAATCACTTTTACCATTCCCGACTTTAACACATGCTCTACTATCCACGTAAAACTCTTGATCGCATTCAATATATTTCCAATTATTTTATGCAGCCGCAACACACTATGCAACTCCTCTCTATGAACCCTGTCATACACTTTCTCTAATAAAATAAAAGTCCAAAAAGTGTCCTTACCTTTATCTAAGAACTTTTCACAAACTTTTATTAACAAAAATACCTGATCCACACATATTTTTCCTCTCCTGTACCCACATCATCTTTTCCAAATCATCCTCTCAGTATTTTTCCTAATTCTTTTGATTAACACTCTTCCATATATCATAGCAACTGCACTAAGGAAACTAAAATATAACTACTAAGAAATACACATGTACTCTTTTTGTCAGCTGGGGCCATCCCTTTCCTGATATAAGCATTCAACAGCCTAACCATTCATTCTAACAATGCCTTCCCACCTCTTGACAAGCATTCTTTATGACATCCATCTAGCTTTGGTGCTTTCCCTGCTTTCATTACTCTCAGTGTCAAATGTACCTTCTGTTACTTCTCTATCGTTCATCAAACATTGGCATTCTCCATTTATTTCCAACAGCCAAAATCTCTGCCTCTCTATCATCATCCTCATTTAGCAGTTCACTGAAATACACAGCACATATTTCTTTCACCTTTAAATCTTCTACTAGGAATTGTCCATCATCTCCTTTCATCCTATCGTCCTTTCCAGATTTATCTTTCCAGACCTTTTTAACTTCTTTCCAAAACATCTTTCTATTAATTTCAAAATACTCTGACAAACATCTACACCACCTCACATTTGCTTCTCTTTTGTTTTCCTCATCACGCACATTGCTAACATCCTCTTTCATATGCCTTATCATTACAAATCTGCAACCATACCTCAAATACATACTGTTTTTCAGTCACTACTACACTCACCTCATCATTTCACCATTCACTACTTGCCAATTCACTTCCACACACTGCCTCTGCACACTTCATAGCATCCTCCTTGAAGATATTCCATTTTTCTTTCACTACCTCCTCTGCTTTCTCTTTCACTACATTCAACACGTTCCTCAGACTAGCTTTATATTCAGAGTCTCTCTCTTACTTATTTAGTTCACTCACTATTAAGTCCTCTCTTCCTCTCTCACTCTTCTGCTTTCTCCACTTTTCTCCCATTCTTATTCTACTGTACACTATATAATGATCACATATTTCACCACTACCTCCTCTCAGTACATTTACATATATTCCTCCTATCACTCTCCTGTCCACCACAACATAATCCATTAATGCTCTGTCATCATCTCTACCATTATCTACTTTAACCCATGTATACTTGTGCAAAACCTTCTTTTTAAATACAGTATTGACAATCAACATCTCTCTCTCAATTCACCTTTTTATAACTTTCTATCCACTAGCTCATTCCCTACTCTAACATTCAAATCTCCTATCAACACTACATTCACATTCTTTCCCAAGTCACCCACAAACTTGTTCAATTTCATCCATCCAAAATTCTTCTCTTTCTTTCTTACTTCTTTCACTGCCAGGGCCCTAGGCGCTCACAAGTGCCTGAGCTTTGCATCCAAGTCTCATTTTAACAGATATTATTAGAGATGATGCTTCCTTCCATTCCATCACAAATTTATATATATCTTCACTTACCAACAAAGCCAATCCCTCTCTTCCTCGTCCTCTCTCAACTCCAAACACCCTACCTAGCACTCTCCCAATTGTCACCTCACCATTCCCTTTTATCTTAATTTCACTCAGTGCAAGCATATCCATCTTTCTCTCCACAAATATACTCCCTATCTCCTCCCTCATACTTTCACTTACACCACAAGCACACATATTCTTAGACCCAATTACTAAGGTTCCGGCTGGATCTCTCCTGCTAGCATATCCCTGAGCATCTTGGCTATTAGTAGGATGACAATACAGACGAGGAAATTCCGAGTCACCCCTCTCTGCCCCAATTAGACGACATTCTCGATGCACAGGGGAACATGGAAGTGGTCTTGTTTCCTTCCCACCCTAGAGAAAAAGCGCTCCCAAATGCAAGGCTGCGTCATGGCGGAACCCAACACCCAAGCACGCTAGTTGTATGGTCAACCACCCTATCTACGAAAATTCTCCCAATGATCCTGTCACCTTTAAGCCTGTTCACAAATGAATCAAATTATTTGGAATGCTCTGTATTGTGTGTGTGTGTATATATATATATATATATATATATATATATATATATATATATATATATATATATATATATATATATATATATATATATATATATATATATATATATATATATATATATATATATATATGTATATAAATATGTATATATATATATATATATATATATATATATATATATATATATATATATATATATATATATATATATATATATATATATATATATATATATATATATATATATATATATATATATATATATATAATATATATATATATATATATATATATATATATATATATATATATATATATATATATATATATATATATATATATATATATATATATATATATATATATATATATATATATCACTACTCTGTGAAAAAAACTGTCTGCCAATTATCGTATTTTCATATTATGATGAGAAAGGAAGAATCCCTTCTTTAAGCTTATTTGCATATAACAAGAACGTTTATATATAATATTTTATCCTATCGTTTAACTTAAAGTTCATGCAGTGTCGTCATAACGATAATATATTTGGCAACTTTATTGAAACTCGATAACTTAGTTAGAATATATTTGAATATGAGCAGAGTAAATTTCAAACTAAATGAAGTTTATAAATACTTTCCCGATGCTGCATGCAGGCCAATTTTGAAATTATTTGGAGATTATACTCTCTTTTCAAAAAGGTAATGCAAAATAATAAGAAATGACGAGCACTCAGGAAAATACATATCATATGCAATTTTTGAAGCATTAGTTATGAGAGAATTGTGGTTTTTTTTTCATATAAGAATAATTGTCAAGGACATAATTTCATCACACGAAAATTATTCCACTACAAAAAAGTAATGGATGCTTATAAAAAGAGAAGGAAACTAAAATAAATCAAAGAAAGAGTAAATACATGAAATAAATGGTCTAGTACTTATATATCAAACTATTAAAAATACCGCAAGACCTCTTCTGGAAGGAAATTGCACGTTTAGTGGTAAAATGGATTAAAAAAAAATGTAGATAATCCTGGGGTTAACTACTGAAACACTGTTATTGGGTTTCAGTAGTTAAGAAAAAAATAGACTTAGAGGGACTTTAAGCAAAGAATCACGATTTTTATTATAATACTTACAAAATTATGAGAAACCAAGGAAATGTAGTAAGTCACTAGTCAGACTTCGAAGTAATGAATCTACTCAGTCGAACAGGTGACATGATGAAAAACACTTGCATGGTTTCACAAATCCCTGCAGTGCTAAAACTGTACTACAGAAGAAGAAATATAAAACTGGCATTTCAGGTGGATCCATTTTAAGGAAGAGTTCGATACTGCAAATATGGAAGCTATCTAAAGAGGATTAATTTTTACGCCTACATTCAGAATTGTAGCAAAAAAAAAGAATTGGCTAACTGGCCAAACTTTCTGGCGTCAAAATTTGCATGGTAAGCTGGGTTTTATTGTCAATTTAGGTGATGAAATTGCTTCTGCTATTGCAGTTATTGTTACCGGGTAAAAAAAGCTGGAAAAAATTAGTGTAAGATTAATGGAAGACAATGTAATCGAAATGAATTAATGGAAATATAGAATAATGCAGATTTGTTCAAGTCATAAAAGATATTGAAAATACACAACTAGTAGGAGAGGGTAAAATAAAATTTTACTGCATACATCTAAT
>JAXCGZ010008588.1:0-29536 GCA_037179515.1 Halocaridina rubra
TTTACCCATTGTCCAGAACGTTTTCCATACAAGAGGACCCTTCCAATATTGCACAGAAGTGGAATAAGTGGATAAATTTGCTTGACAGCTAACACCCTTCAACAAACAATCAATTGCTTAAATGCCTATTTTGCTCCTAAAACTAATTTTAGATATGAGAGCTTTAGATTTAGCCAGTGCACCCATGATGCAAGTGAGTCAGTTGATGCTTTTGTTACCAAGTTACAAGAGTTAGCTTCTACTTGTACAATCCATAACAAGGAGGATGTCATGATAGATCAGGTTATAGCTAAATCTAATTCACATGAACTTAGAAAAAAAATTGCTTCAGGAGAAAACCCTAACATTAGATAAAATTTTAGACACAGCTAGGATTCTGGAAGCAGCAAATTCTCAAGCTCAAGCCATTGAGGGTTCACAAAATAATTCTCAGGTTAATAAAGTTTCCTCCCAGTAAGGAAAACGGCAATGGCAACAAGGAAAGAACCTGAGGGTAAACAATTCATAAATACAAAACAATGTTTCAGGTGTAATAAGGCAGGTCATTATCCCAGTGACAGGATAAAGTGTCCAGCAACTGACAAGAAATGTAACAGTTGTGGACACAAAGATAGTTTCAGTAACATGTGTAGGCTTCGCAAAACAGACAAACCCATCAACTATACCTCAGTTACAGCTGAAACACAACAGAATGGCCAGTCAGACGAGCTATCAGAGCAATTAGATAATAATAAACCAGAATTTGCTTTTTAAATTAACTCTATCAGTAGCAAAGACAAGAGGTCAATGATTACAGTAAACATAAACAGTGTGCCGGTTGTCAGGCAAGTTGACACAGCAGCAGACATCTCTGTAATGTCAGAACAGGTGGCATGCAAAATACCTAATTTATCCATAGTAGCTTGCAATAAAGTTTTGTGGGATGACAATGCGCACAACATCAAGGTAGTAGGTTCCGCCAAGGTTAATGTTCAGTATGATCAGCAGACAGCACAGGATCTGCCCCTCACCATAGTAAGAAGCCAAGGTCAGACATTAATAGGTTTAGAGTGGTTGAAACATATTCAGTTAAAATGGTCGGATATTTTGCAGGTCCTGGATGTAGAACATAAAACTGTTACCCCTGTGAGTGATGTTTTTCTCAGAGTTTAAAGTGATTTTTTACTGAAGGACATGGTACATTAAAAAACACAAAGGAAACCTTAGTTCTGAAATCTGATGCAACTCCCAAGTTTTTTGCTTCTAGACCTATTCCATTTGCTTTAAAGACCACAGTTGAACAGGAAATTAAAATGTTAGAAGGAAAAGGCACATGGGAGAGATTAATGTGCTCTGACTGGGGAACAACTTTAGTTCAAGTAGCAAAACAAGATGAAGGTATCTGATTGTGTGGAGATGTTTTTTTTTATAGTGACACTGGGATGTGTATTCAGACTGGGGAACCCCTTTAGTTCCAGTTGCAAAACAATATGAAGGTGTCCGGTTGTGTGGAGATTATAAGGCAAGACTAAACCCACAGCTATAAGTAGCCCAATACCCTCTATCCAGCCATACAAATATGTTTGCAGCCCTAGGAAAATGTAAGGTCTTTTCAAATATTGACCTAAAACATGCATTTCATCAGTTAGTCATGGATGACCAGTCACAAAAATACTGTACAATAAATACTCATTTAGGGTTATTTCATCCTAAAAGACCACCATATGGAGTAGCCAGCAGTCACGCAATATGGCAGCAAGCGATGGATAATATATTCAATGTATTACACAGAGTATTTTTTTTTATAACATATTAGTGGTAGGAAAGTACGAGTGAGAGCAGCACAAAAGACTAGTAGCATTATTGAAACAAATCCAAGAGAATGCAATGAAAATAAAAAAGAGCAAATGTAATTTTAAAGTTTCAGCAATTGAATATTTAGGGTTCAACATAAATGACCCAGGTATTCACAAGACAGATGACAAAGTCAGGGCAGCATAGTCAGCAAAAGTACCTGAAAATGTCAAGGAGCTACAGTTATTATTAGGATTTGTGACATTTTACAGAAAGTTCATAAAAGACTTAGTTACCCTTGCAAAATCACTATATCGACTGTTAAACAAAGACATAGCATGACACTGGTCAGTGGACTGTCAGCAGTCATTTGAGAAGATAAAAGCAGAAATAACTTCTCCAAACTTCTTAATGCATTTCAGAATGAACTTGCCGGTAAGACTAGTGTGTGACGCCTCACAGGTAGGCTTAGGTGCAATTTAGCTCATGTAATGCCCAACGGCATGGAAAGGCCATTGCTTATGCATCTAGAGTGTTCAGTTTAAGCAGAAACTATTCACAAATTGAAAAGGAGGGCCTTGTGTTACTATATGCTGTAAAGAAATTCCAAATATACCTATAAGGAAAGGAAGGACTTTAAGTTTGTCACTGACCACAAACCATTATTATCCATTTTAGGTCCCAAAGCAGGTTTACCTACTCTAGTCGCTGCATGATTACAAAGGTGGGCTATCATTTTGGCAGCTTATTACTATACATTAGAGTACAAGTCTACTACCAAGATAGGAAATGCAGACAAACTATCTCGCTTACCCATAGACGAACTTCCTACAGATCATGATTTCAGTATTTTGTTGTTAGACAGCTTCAACTTTCCTATCACAGCTAAACATATAACTAAAAGCACAAAACAGGATCCAATATTGTCCAAGATACTTCAGCATGTATTTACTGATCGAAGTTCAACAGTGACTCAGGAAGAATGTAAACCATATGTGGCAGTATGGTCTGAACTTAGTGCGGAACAGGATTGCATATTACGTGGGACCAGAGTTGTTGTTCCTAAGCAGCTTAGAAAACAGGTACTCACTGATCTACATGAGGATCACCAGGGCATTGTAAGATCTAAAGTAATAGCTATAAATTACAGGCGGTGGCCGGGAATGGACAAGGACATTGAAATGTCTGTTCAGATATGTACAACTTGTTCCATCAATCAAAATATTCCCAAACCAGCACGTTTGCACCCCTGGGAATATCCTAGACATGCTTGGCAATTGCTACACATTGATTTTGCAGGCCCATTTCTTGGATATTCTTACTTAATATGTTGTCGATGCTTACAGTACATGGCCGGCCCGCAGTCTACTACCTCACTATGCACGCTCTTTACAACCCGTGGTCTGCCAGAGCACATAGTATTTGATAATGATCCTCAGTTTTCTTCTCAGGAATTCAAAGATTTTTTGGATGTAAATGGTATTCTACACACCTTTTCTGTACCGTATCATCCTACCACAAATGGGGAAGTTGAAAGATTTGTCCAAACATTTAAGCATAATATGAAATGTCGACAAACCTCACATACTACTTTTCCTACTAGCATAAGTAAATTTCTCTTAAGTTATTGAAGTACTCCACATGCAACTACAGGTATGGCACCATCAGTTTTGTTGATGGGGAGGAGGATTAGGACTAAGTTAGATCTGATGTTGCCTAATTTTCTTAGCGATCAGCAGAACAAAGGCTGGACATAATTACAATGCCAAAAGGAGATACAACACTTTCAACCTTCATCTCCAGTACTTGTATGATCATACACAACACTAGACAATTGGATGCCTGGGGAAATTACACGAAAGGTTGGGAATGTGCTTTATGATGTTCGAGTAAATGAGCATGTAATGAAGAGATACATTGATCAGCTAAAGCCTTCTTGGTCTGACAATAGGCACCACCTCTCAGCAGATCAGTCTGATACTGAACAAACTCTTCATCTCAGAAATGCAGTGGAACCAGTCACGAACACAGAGGTTTCATTCTCAACAATTGCGTTAACAGTACTTTACCCCAGAGCCCAGTTGAACACAATGTACTTCCTGATAAGTCAACCAGGAGAATATCTCCTAAGAAATTAGATATGCAACCATGCATGATATTATGATAATATAGATGTTAAGACAAGATATGTTTTGCATATACCCATACATGCACTCACAATTCTTTTAAGGGGGAAGGAAGTGTTGTATCTAAGATACCCCTTTAATTAGTGTTAAGTTTCTATTGTACAATCGGTAAGTGTTCTCTATTATTGACGTTTGACAACCATAAACAGTATGTTTTGACCCTTTATATAAGCGTTTCAATCCTTTTTTAAAATATTTCAGCATTATCCAGTATCACTGATTACTCTCATGTCATTTCTATATTTTGTTTAGTTTTAGAATCTATACTCTTCTACAAATGGCATAACGAAATAAAATCAGTTACAGTATACTTGTGTATACATATCCACCCCATATCATCTCTATAACATTAATGACGAAAATGGGATAAGTATTATAATGACTACACATTAGACACAATTATAGAGCTTCATAAAGCTTTACAACCATCTACTTATATTGAACAGGTAAGAAACATAACAATGACAGGAAAGATGCAGCAGCAGTAAAAGAAGCACTGATATCTTCATTTGGATTAGATTCATTTACAGCTTATGAAAAATTCACGAAGTGCCAAATCAAGGAAGGAAAGAGAGAGTAGATGTGTATTTAGCCGACTTGAAGCATTTGAGCTCGTTGTGTGACTGCAGTAACAAGAAGCTATTGTCATGCACTTTTATTGACGGATTACCTGATCAAGCGAAACAGGCAATTATGGCAGGTGCACGTATTTAGAGTTTGGGCTTGAGTTAGATTGTTGAAAGGGTAAGAATACTTCTGACTGAGGACTCTGATACTGACACTGTATATTTTGGTAGAGGTGGAGACCATGATAAAGAGAAGGTATCATGACATGCTGATTTTCAGCATAAGGTAAAACCTCAGCTATGTTTTAATTGTGGAAAACCAACCATTTTGCATGTGATTGCCCATTGACTTCGTATGTGGAGTCAAAAAGTGGATCTACCACATTCATTGAGTCTCGTGTGTGTTATAGATGCCATAAACCTAGTCACATAGCAAAAGACTGTGATTGAAACTCCAATAAGGAAAAGCCATTAGCGCCAGATTCTTCCTCCAAGCTTTGAAAATGACACTGCCTGTGATTGAGATAACTGTAAACGGAATTCAGGTGAGCACACTTGTGGACAGTAGATGCACTGGATGTATAGTTGAGGCGAGGATGTGTCGAGATTGGAGTAGGCGAGATATTGACCTACTTGGGATTAGTGGCTACGAGGTTTCCTGCAGAGGAGAGGGGTTTGTCAACATAGATCATGGAGGCAATGAGGCAAGAGTGAAGGTGATAGTCGTTGATCATTGTCTACTGAATTTTGGATTCATCCTGGGTATGAATGGTATTGAGTTACTGGGGGAAGTAGCTATAGAGTCGAACTAGAAGATAGCAGTAGGAGATAGAACAGAGTCTTTGGTGGGAATGTATGTGTGTAAGGAAGAAAAGCTAGTTGTAGTGGTAGATGAGAAGGGCTTCAAAGCAGTGTTTGATGGGCGTCGTTGGGTGTTTACTTGGTTATGGTTAGAGGGAAGGGAACCTAATCTTAAGAACACAACTACAGAGTATGAAGTCCCACAACATGTTCGAGAGGAGTATGAGCAGGAATTGGCGAAATAGATTAAGGATGGATGGCTTGTGCCGCACAATGGTCAAAAACTTGGCCCCCATCATGGCTTGATACCTCTTATGGCATTGAACCAGAAGAACAAGAAAAAAGTGCGGCCAGTCCTCGATTACAGGGAGCTTAATTCTATCGTAGATATTTTTACTGGTTAGGTGGATGTGTATCGGGACAAAATGCAGGCTTGCTAGAGGATGGGGAGCAATACAGCCATTGTTGATTTGAGAAAGGCGTATTTGCAGATTCATGTGGACAAAAGTCTGTGGGCGTATCAGACAGTGATGTTTAAAGGAATGAGGTATTGCTTAACGCGGTTTGGGTTTGAGTTGAACATTGTGCCACTAATAATGTCAGGAATTTTAACAGCGGTGTTTGATCAGAAACCTGAGATCAATCAATACACATCAGCTTATTTAGCCAACATTTATGTGGATGAAAGTGGTGTGACATGCAGACTAGTCATAAACTATCTGCAAAAGTGAGGTTTAGCAAGTAAAACCCCTGAGAAGGTATCAACTGGGGCATGTGCTATAGGCATGAGGGTGCAGGGTGATCCAAAAAGAAAGGGCCAGCTCAACTGGTGCAGACAATAAATTAGAGGGAATACCACATGTACTAACCAGGGGAGTGATATTTTCAATTTGTGGTCAGTTGACTGGACATTTCCTGGCTTGCGGATAGTTAAGAGCTCACAAACAGACAGGACAGATATTTGTACTTGAACACCCCATCTCTATTACCATTAGTCGGTTATATGAAACTCAGAATTCAACTTTTTTTTAATTTTGGAAATGCAATGACATTAAAAGAATTGAATTAAATTTCTCAAATGAAATTTTATGAAATGCTGCCTCGAATCCCGGAGGTGGTGAGCACGATTTCGTTTCCCAGCACCACGGACGTATGCCAAGACTTTGGCCTCAACTCGATGATTACCTCTGTCACACAGGCAGAGTAGAATACAGGACACTTGTTGTGCTAGATGAATTCCTGTGAAGATGCCACGTAAATAAGGTTTGAAATAAACTTAGACTGCTCAGGCGAGATGTTGCCTCTTGGAAGTTTGGGCGCCAACCGAGGGCGTCTCATTGTCCCTCCTGTTCATCTGTAGGATACATTTTCTAGAGCAGTAACTGGCTCTGATATAATTTAAGGACTATTTTAGTGGTGGTCCCTGGCAGGCATTTATAGCAGAGATGCAAGGGAGAGACAGTATTTTTTAGGTGCAACAAGTGGAAGCAAATAAAATAAAACGAGAATAATAATGAAAAGTTAGGTTACTGGTAAACAATCTCCAGAATGTTCTTGGCTCGTAGCAGACGAAAAATAAGAGCAGCCTTTATATCGGGGCTATACTTCTACACGTACAAGAAGAGTAAATAAGGTATATTTAAAATTAGCTATAAGCTAAAATACAAATTGCAAATAATCATAATTTGCAAAAGTCAAGAAGTGGGAATTAATTTCTTTAGTTAGAAAATAACAGTTAAGTTACTAAATTAATTAATAAGGCATCTAACAGCCTATGGTTACTTTGAGCGAAACACTCTGTCACAAAGGCCCTTTCTAGAGAATATTGATTTAGCAAAATTCTACGACAGAAGGCGAAAAAAGAACAGAGGAAGTTACAGTGACTTCAGTGTTATTATGAGGGATGAGATATCCTTCTCATGGAAAAGAACAAATGAACAATAAGAATGGGATCCACCACTGGAACATATCATACTATTAGGAAAAGTGAACAAGTCTTGTAAACAAAACATTAAATGACATGCAAAACATAAAAGAAATGTGATCAAATTCAAATTTCAAGAAAATTAAATCACAATTAGATATCAGTGAATATCAATATTTAAGTTTATAAATGCTTCACATGCAAGATGGCAATAATATAATATACAAAAAAAATACAGTATACGCAAATTAAAAATTTGAACCACGTCGTCATTAACGTTGGCGACTGGATTTAAAACAGTTTCAGCTATTCAACATTAAACTAAAATGTTTCCGCCATGTTCTGGCTTTCAAAGTCCCACTAAGGGAAATATAAAACTACGATCAAAGAATTATTATTCATCTTTTTCGTCTTCCATTAGGAATAACGTTTGTGCGCTAAAATAAACAAGTACAGTACAGTATTAAAGACATAAAAGATAAACATAAAAAATAAACAACACATTAGAGAAGTAATCTTTACCGACTAGTCAAATTTAGGCTAACAGCACCAGCTTCCTCATTTGAGGGTAATGACCGTCAACTTAGTAGATCAGCAAGGTCATTGTCCTTGCCATGAACATGTTGGGCAGTGAATTTGAAAAGATTCAGGTAAAGTGCCCACCTTTTCAGACGAGGATTTAGCTTGTCTGCAGTCTGTAAATATAGGAGAGGTCGGTGGTCGGTTCTCAGTGTAAAATGTTGGCCATACAGATGGACTTCAAATTTCTTTATGGCCCAATATGCAGCTAGAGCTTCCTTCTCCACGGTGGAGTAATTTCGCTCTGCAGGGCGAAGCCTGCGGCTTGCATATCGCACTGGAGCTACTTCTGCTGAGTTGTCTGATCGGGCTTGCAAGAGCACGGCACCCAGGCCTTCGTCTGAGGCGTCGGTCTGCAAGATAAATGGAAAATCAGGGTTTACCAGTTGTAATACTGGCTCACCCGCCAATGCTTCTCGGAGCTTAAAAAATGCTCTCTCCGCTTCATCTGTCCATTGGACAGGGGAGGATTTACTTTGCTTCGAGGAGGTCATTTGCTGCAAAGGGGCAGCGATAGTATTAAAGTGTGGAATGAACCGTTGGTAGTAGCCGACACTACCCAGGAATGATCTGAGTTGAGTGACAGTGGCAGGTTTCTCCATATCCTTAATAGCTTGTACCCTGTCATGTAAAGGGGACATAACTCCTTCTCCAACCACATGGACGAGATACTGCAATTGTGTGAAACCAATCTCACATTTGGAAGGCTTTAAATGAAGTCCATGCTGGTTCAGACGAGTGAGAACTCTGCGGAGAGTCTCGAGGTGCGATGACCAATCCTGAGAATGCACCAGGATGTCGTCTATAAAGCACGAAACATTGTCGAGATCCTGTAGTACTATCCTCATGAGTCTGCTGAAGCAGCCAGGGGCATTTGCCATACCAGAAGGCATGACCCTGAACTGGTATAGACCATATCTTGTGGAAAAAGCTGCAAGAGGCTTGGTAGTCTCGCTCAACGGGACTTGCCAAAATCCACTGGCCAAATCCAACTTGGACAGGAAACGGGCTTGGGAAAGCAACGAGAAAATATGCTCAGCGTCAGCAATGGGCTCTCCATCAAAGATGGTACGGGAGTTAAGCTTACGACAGTCAAGGCAGAACCTGTGACTGCCATCTCGCTTACGCACTGCCAGTAACGGCGAACACCAAGGCGAAATGCTCTTTTCAACTATTCCGAGGCGGACCCAAGTGTCAAGATCTTCCTTCAGCCGTAAGGACAGCTGGTGGGGAAGACCATAGGAATGCCGAAATGGCTCTGGGTCAGTCAATCTGACATGATGCTCAAGGGTAGTGGTAATGCCTGGGAGGTCGTTGAAGACGTTCTCATAGTCCTCTAATAGCTTGTTCAGCTGTTCCCGTTGACTCGGTTGCAGTCTGGAGTTAATAATGCAATTACTCACACTTTCTTTTCGGTGTGTGGGAATGGCAGGATCCTTACCATCATCAAAAGCTAAGCTTATGTCTTCAATTGCAAGGGCGGTGGCTGCGGCCAGAGGGGCTTCTTCCGAAAAACTCCACTCCCGTAAGTATGTCTCCACTGCAAGGGTGGAGTATTCCAATATAGGAAGTAAGGGGTGGCTATAATGGAGCACCTGTGTTGCTGCAGCCTCGGAGGTTCTGTTGATGCTGGAGGCATCTATAGGGGTTGCTGGGAGCGCCAACGCAGGATCCCTGTGGGCCTCCGGGTCCTCACAATAAAGCTTCAGCTGGTTAATGTGGTATTTCCGGTTATTGCCGTCAATATTTAGCACATAATTGTCAGGGGTCACCTGGTGTACCACAGTGTATGGTCCTTTCCAGCGTAGCATTAGCTTGCGGGTATCTGTTGGAAGAAGTAACAGAGCTCGATCTCCGGGTGTCAGGGCACGACGCCTCGCACGCTTGTCAAAGAGGAGCTTGGCAGTGTGCTGGTGACCCTGAATGGCTAATTGTGCAGTTTTCCAAGCCTTTTTGAGGTGAGACGAAAACTTCAAAATATACTCATGGACATCCCTATTGTCTTCTTCGTTGGTAGGTGAATCCCAACATTCTGCCAAGAATTCTACTGGGCCTCTGACCTTATGACCAATCAGCTCGAAAGGCGAGTATCCAGTAGTGTCGTGGGGCGTGTCTCTGAAGGAGAAAAGTGCAGCAGGGACGTATTTGTCCCACTGCCTAGGTATATCTATCACTAGCTTGCGCAAACATCGCTTCAATGTCCCGTTATAGCGTTCGCATGCTCCATTTGATTGGGCATGATAGACACTCGTATGAATATGCTTCATTTCTAAAGGTTACAGAAAGACTCAAAGTGCCTACTTGTAAACTGACTTCCATTGTCAGAAGTGACCTGCTCAGGAAAGCCAACCCTGGAGCAGATTTCAAATAGGGCATGAGCGACTGCTTCAGTTGTGATAGAAGACAGTGGCACTGCATCTGGGTACCTTGTTGCCAGGTCAACATATACCAGGAGGAATTGTTTCCCCGTGGACGAAGCTGGATTAATAGGACCTAATATGTCAATAGCAACCTTGGAAAATGGCTCCATTGAGAGCTTAGTTATCCCCAGGGGAACTTTCGGTACCGGTGCCGTTGAGGTGGATTGACAGACAGGGCAGGAGCCAACATATCTGTCTACCTCGGTGTACATGTTTGGCCATGCAAAAGCCTTCTGAATAATAATAATAAACTTTATTTCCATTTCATTACAATGGGTATTCATCAGCCAGGGCAAGCCCCAACCCCAAACTGTGATGTCCAACCACAGCAGTTCCTGCCAGTAAACAGCTTAAACTCTCGGTCTTGGACGGGGACCGATCTTTCGACCTCGTGAATGCGAAGCCAGGGCGTTACCACTGTACGTGCCGAGTTTTTGCTTTTCCTCTGTGTCCACTCAGAGGTAAATGGTGTGCCACATACATAGCCTGGCGGCGCAACGAAGCGGGCACCACCAACTGTTTAAAGGTGTGGCCATCTTTAGTCACATGCCTACGAAGTACTCCATCTTCAAGGGCGTAAGTGATCTGGCCTCCTCCTCTCACCGTGAAGGTCCTTCTCTCGGTGGCCTGCTGCATCCAGCATTTGGGGCTGGAGCAGTCTTGCTGCAACTTGGCAAAGTCTGAATGGGACTTCAATGGCTCGACAGGTGCATCATCTGGTAAAGGAGGGGTAAACTCTCCGTGTTCCACATTACATTTACTAACTGCGGCAGACTCAACGGAGTCAGTCGGAGAATCGTCCATATTCTTGGCATCGAGGCCAGGAGTTGCTGCTGAAATTGCTTCATGTGACTTCCCCCGAAGGAAGTTATAACGAGAAATGTCCTTATGATAGAGGTTGGCCTGGAAAGTAGGAACTAGGTTCAGTGCACGACCCATCAAGACAGGGTACATAAGCCCAATCATTGCCACAGCTTGGGCTTTTCCCTTGTAGTATTTGCAATCCAGGTTAATGACACAGCAGCATCGTATTTGGGGTGTTCCTTCAGCAACCCGCACACGAACGACTTTGCTGGTAAAATCTTCATCCCTGACAAATCTCTCATCAACAAATATGCCATTGGCCCCTGTGTCAAGGGCTATCTCAGCTTCCACACCATTTATGGTTTCTAGGCATTTTGGGATCATTTCCAGATCATCATGTTCGATGAATTCCACATTGGCAAGTTTGTGTGGTGGTTCCTCGGCATTTTCCTCATTGGCCCTTTCTGGCCCTGTTTCCACAACATGGGCTGAGTGAGTGGCCAGACAGCTATGTGGGCCGCTGCTGTGTGAGGGAGCGTGGTGGCTCTTAGAGTTTGGCTGAAAACCCTGGGAAGGTGGAGCAGAGTAATGGCCTTTGCCTCTTAACTGCTGAGGCTTAGGTCTTACCGGGTCACCCTTCTTGAGTGATTACCTAATTGTGTTTACGGGAAAGAGCCCAAAGCTCGTATCTTCCCGTCTCCTCATCGGTTCCATTTTATACTTAGTGATACTTATCATACCTGTCCTTAAAACTATGGATTGAGATAGCATTAACTACCTCCTCGCTTAGCCAATTCCAATTATCAACTACTCTTACACTGAAAAAGTATTTCCTTACATCCTGCAAAGAAGTTTTCTTACGAAGCTTCAAACTATGACCTCTAGTTCTAGAGCCAGCCATATCAAAATATCGATCCCTATCCACTCTATCATAACCATGAAGGAATTTAAAGACTGTCACCATATCCCCCCTCACTCTTCTAGCTTCGAGTGATGGTAAGTCTAATTCCCTCAGCCTCTCATCATAACTGAGATTGCGTATTTCTGGCACCAGTTTCGTGGCATGTCTTTGAACTTTTTCAAGCTTAGCTATGTGCTTTTTCAAGTGCGGATTCCAAAAGGGGGCTGCATATTCGAGTTTGGGCCTCACATAGGTTACATAAATATTTCTGAACATTTCCTTGTCCATGTGCCTGAAGGCTACCCTTACATTTGATAAGAATGCATATGCTGCCCTTACTATGCCATTTATATGTATTTCTGGAGACAAATCTGCCAGTATGTTTACTCCTAGATCTCTCTCATTTTCTGTCTCTTGAAGTTGTACTCCAGCCACCGAGTAGTCAAGCTTGGGCCTTCTTGCACTTGTACCCATTCTCATTACCTTACATTTTGAAGTATTGAATTTCATTAGCCATTTTTCTGACCACTCATGCAGATTATTTAGATCCTCCTGAAGTTCTCTACCATTGTTCTCGTTTTTTACTTTCTTCACAATCTTTGCATCATCTGCAAACATATTCATGAATGAATTTACAGACTCTGGTAGGTCATTTACATATACAAGGAACAAAAGTGGCCCTAAAACTGAACCCTGTGGAACTCCACTACTAACTCTTCTCCATTCAGACACTGGGTGTCTTACTCTAACCCTCTGTTCCCTTCCTTCTAAGTAAGTTTTTATCCATTCCAAAACATTTCCACCTATTCTAGCCATTGATTGCAGCTTCCTAATAAGTCACCCATGTGGAACAGTGTCAAACGCTTTCTGGAAGTCTAGGAATATGCAATCTGCCCAGCCCTCTCTTTCCTGTAAGATTTGGCTTACCTCATCATAAAATTCTAATAAGTTTGTTACTGTTGATCTACCTTCTCTGAAGCCATGTTGCCTCACTGACAAAAAGTTGAAGGATTCCAAGTGAAGAGAGATATGTTTCCTTAGTAGTTTCTCCATAACTTTGCAAACTATGCTGGTCAAGGAAACTGGTCTATTGTTCAGAGCCGTATCCCTCCTTCCCTTTTTGAAGATAGGTATCACATTTGCTTGTTTCCAGCATCTTGCAATCTCCCCCGACTCCAGTGACTCCTTAAATATGATACTTAGTGCCACTGATATTGTGTTTGCGCATTTTTTAAGCACATGAGGGGATATGTCATCAGGACCTGTAGCTTTATGAACATCTAAATCCATCAGCGCTTTGCATACCTCTGTGGCTGTAAGGCTGATGTTCTCTAATACCGGCCCTTGAGCTTCTATCACTGCAATCTGAGGGGGTGGGGTATTTTCTACTGTAAATACTGACTGAAACTCCTTGTTCAATTATTTGCAGATCTCTTCATCCATCTCAGTGATGCTTCCATCCGCTCTCTTTAGCCTTAAAACCTGTTCTTTTACCTTCAGTTTTCCTCTGATAAAGCTGTGGAAAAGCTTGGGATTTTCTTTAGCCTTCCTGGTGATGTCCCTCTCATAGTCTCTCTCTGCCTCTCTCCTTTTACTTAGGTAGTCATTTCTTGCTCTTTTGTAGATTTGCCAAGCATTTATTTTTTTTCTCCTCCTATACCTTTTCCAGCATTTGTCTCTCCACTCCTTAGCTCTTTTACACCCATTATCGAACCATTTCTCTCTGGCATGAATTACACCTACTTTGGTGACAGGTATGCAGCAATCTACTATCTTCCCATATTTCTCACAAAAGATGTCATACATTTCTTGTACAGATTTGTTGTAAAATAAGGTTCTCCAGTCAATAACTGCAAAAAGCTCATTCATTTTGATGTAATCTCCTTTCGGATAGTTCCTCCTCATGTCCTCAGTGCCTCTACTCTCAGGAAGAATATCTTCAATGATATACTCCATCAACAACACACAGTGGTCATTCTTTCCAATTGGTGGTTCATACTCAATTTTTTCAATATCCAACACATTATCTGTGAACACTAGATCAAGTAGTGATAGCTCATCCCCACCCCTGGCCCTTGTTGGTTCCATTACATGTTGGTGTAGGAAATTCCCTTGTACGCAATCTAGGAATCTTGCCCTGAATGAGTCCTCACCACTGTGTGGGTCAAGATTTATCCAATCTATCTCTTTATGATTAAAGTCTCCCATAATCAAAATCCTACATTTTTTTTTCCCGTGCCATGTTAACAACTGAGTTTATGACTTCAATAGTACCTATATGACTTTCCTCATAAACTTCAAACCTATTCTGGTTCCTTGGTGGGTTGTATACAACAGTTATTATAATGCTCTCTGGCCCAGTATTTATGCGAGCAACAAGA
The DNA here is from genome assembly GCA_037179515.1 of Halocaridina rubra. Lineage (NCBI taxonomy): Eukaryota > Metazoa > Arthropoda > Malacostraca > Decapoda > Atyidae > Halocaridina > Halocaridina rubra. The sequence continues at coordinate 14,336 of JAXCGZ010008588.1, forward strand.
AATTCCTTGAACTCACTTTCTATAGCCAAGTTTATTTCTTTGACTTGAATCCTTTCACTTATGAGCAGTGCTATCCCTCCACCAGTCCTCTCAGAACTTTCAACCCTTAGTATTCTGAAACCCTTAGGAAAAACTGTGACACTGTTTATGTCCTCACTCAACTTAGTCTCTGTAATTGCTACTATATCTGCCTTACTGTTATGAATCCTATCTTTTAATTCTACTGCCTTACCAGCTAATCCATCAGCATTTGTGTATAACAATCTTAATGAGGCCCCATCCCCTGATCTTCTGTCATTATCTTCTTTATCTCCCCTTTGTCTGGAAGAACTCTGTAATGAACATTTGTCTTCTCTTCTTCATTTCTTTCATCATTTAACCTTCTTGCCTCTTGCAACAAGTTTTTGATCTTTCCCATCTCTTCCTGTGTTCTGTATTGTCTAATGAACACTTCTTTGAATTCTTGAAGGTCTTTTAGACTTTTTTTTCTCAACAATATTTCCCTACATGTTTCCCCTCTCTCAAAGGTTACTTTTGTTGGTCTCGGCTTTCCTTCCCTCGAATATTTACCTAGTTGGTGTATGTTTACAATATCCTCAGGACCACATACTACTCCAAGCTTTCTTATCAGGTCTACAACCCTAGCTCTATTTTCTTCAAGTCTCCCCTGCCATGTTGGCTCCTGGGACTCGCTTATGCCTGAGATTACCACTGTCTTCTCCTTATCAAGTGCCTGTCTGATGAGTGGGTTTGCCCTTTCCATCACAACGTCTTTCATTTTTTCGATTACTGTTTCTTTATAGTCAACTGTTTGTATGTTTTCCAGTGCCACCACCTTTACAGCCTCTTTTACTGCCACATTCCCCTTTAGTGCATCAGCAAAGGAAGTTTTCATGGCATCATTTTCCATATTCAGCTCCTGGAACTCTTTTCTGAACTGTTCAATGTTTTCCTTAATCTGGACATTCCAAGCAGCAATCTCGTCTCTCTCAGAAGAGAGCAGTGAACTAACATCTAATTCCTTTAGGTTGTCATTCAGATGTTTGTTTTTATCTTCTTGTTTAGAAAGTCTAGATTCTAGTTGACTCTTTTCCCCTTCCAGCTTCTTTATTCTTTTTTCTAGTTCCTTTCTCTCCTGCCCTTGTGCTTTATTTGCTTCCTCCAAAGATCTTATTTGCTCTCTGAGTGTTTCATTCTCTTTCATTTCTCCATCCATATTCTGAATTTTATCATCAAGGCTTATAACCATTTCCTCTAAATTCTTTATTTTCTGTTTGAGTCTCCTGATGGCTACCCCTCCTACCGACCCATGGATGGGAGAGGTTTGGGACAGAGATGGGGTCATTTTTATGTTCTCCCTCTCACAGAATATAGAAAGAAGACGAGAAAGAGGGAAAAAAATAGAGAAAAACTTTTAATTAAGCTTCACACCGAATTTTTATATCTCCATATAAGTGCTATTTAGTGACTCAGTTTATCTCTTTTCTGGTAACACACATCTTAACTTAAAAACTTGACCATGGTAATTTAAGGATAAAAAGAAAAAGAAAAAAAATGCAACAAAACAAAAGTCAAACCTGAAGGAAAAATCCGAACCTGTGTCTGAGGTGGCACCCACCTGTTTCTGCTATATATTCTTCCTAACTGATAAACTCACTTGCTAACCAAGGTATGTTATCACAAGATTAGACTTTACATTTAACTCAATATATATACAAAATAAAAACAAAATAGTAAAAGAGAAAGCTAAAAGAAGAGCAAAAAAAAAATGAAGAAAATAAGACAGCTGTACTACTTGGCAATTTAACTCAGTACTGTTGACAGGTGGATATTTTTTTTTTTTACTTATTCAATTATTTCGTGTATCAAACTAACTAACAAGTTAATATGAATGGGAAGGATACTGATTTTAACAATATATGGAACCACAGGATCAGGTAAACGGTTTAAGAGCTTTCCCCAGTTTACACAACTGCATACCTGTCACCAAAGGAGGTGTAATTCATGCCAGAGAGAAATGGTTCGTTAATGGGTGTAAAAGAGCTAAGGAGTGGAGAGACAAATGCTGGAAAAGGTATAGGAGGAGAAAAAACATAAATGCTTGGCAAACCTACAAAAGAGCAAGAAATGACTACCTAAGTAAAAGGAGAGAGGCAGAGAGAGACTATGAGAGGGACATCACCAGGAAGGCTAAAGAAAATCCCAAGCTTTTCCACAGCTTTATCAGAGAAAACTGAAGGTAAAAGAACAGGTTTTAAGGCTAAAGAGAGCGGATGGAAGCATCACTGAGACGGATGAAGAGATCTGCAAAGAATTGAACAAGGAGTTTCAGTCAGTATTTACAGTAGAAAATACCCCACCCCCTCAGATTGCAGTGATAGAAGCTCAAGGGCCGGTATTAGAGATCATCAACCTTACAGCCACAGAGGTATGCAAAGCGCTGATGGATTTAGATGTTCATAAAGCTACAGGTCCTGATGACATATCCCCTCATGTGCTTAAAAAATGCGCAAGCACAATATCAGTGGCACTAAGTATCATATTTAAGGAGTCACTGGAGTCGGGCTAGATTCCAAGATGCTGGAAACAAGCAAATGTGATACCTATCTTCAAAAAGGGAAGGAGGGATACGGCTCTGAACTATAGACCAGTTTCCTTGACCAGCATAGTTTGCAAAGTTATGGAGAAACTACTAAGGAAACATATCTCTCTTCACTTGGAATCCTTCAACTTTTTGTCAGTGAGGCAACATGGCTTCAGAGAAGGTAGATCAACAGTAACAAACTTATTAGAATTTTATGATGAGGTAAGCCAAATCTTACAGGAAAGAGAGGGCTGGGCAGATTGCATATTCCTAGACTTCCAGAAAGCGTTTGACACTGTTCCACATGGGAGACTTATTAGGAAGCTGCAATCAATGGCTAGAATAGGTGGAAATGTTTTGGAATGGATAAAAACTTACTTAGAAGGAAGGGAACAGAGGGTTAGAGTAAGACACTCAGTGTCTGAATGGAGAAGAGTTAGTAGTGGAGTTCCACAGGGTTCAGTTTTAGGGCCACTTTTGTTCCTTGTATATGTAAATGACCTACCAGAGTCTGTAAATTCATTCATGAATATGTTTGCAGATGATGCAAAGATTGTGAAGAAAGTAAAAAACGAGAACAATGGTAGAGAACTTCAGGAGGATCTAAATAATCTTCATGAGTGGTCAGAAAAGTGGCTAATGAAATTCAATACTTCAAAATGTAAGGTAATGAGAATGGGTACAAGTGCAAGAAGGCCCAAGCTTGACTACTCGGTGGCTGGAGTACGACTTCAGGAGACAGAAAATGAGAGAGATCTAGGAGTAAACATACTGGCAGATTTGTCTCCAGAAATACATATAAATGGCATAGTAAGGGCAGCATATGCATTCTTATCAAATGTAAGGGTAGCCTTCAGGCACATGGACAAGGAAATGTTCAGAAATATTTATGTAACCTATGTGAGGCCCAAACTCGAATATGCAGCCCCCTTTTGGAATCCGCACTTGAAAAAGCACATAGCTAAGCTTGAAAAAGTTCAAAGACATGCCACGAAACTGGTGCCAGAAATACGCAATCTCAGTTATGATGAGAGGCTGAGAGAATTAGACTTACCATCACTCGAAGCTAGAAGAGTGAGGGGGGATATGGTGACAGTCTTTAAATTCCTTCATGGTTATGATAGAGTGGATAGGGATCGATATTTTGATATGGCTGGCTCTAGAACTAGAGGACATAGTTTGAAGCTTGGTAAGAAAACTTCTTTGCAGGATGTAAGGAAATACTTTTTCAGTGTAAGAGTAGTTGATAATTGGAATTGGCTAAGCGAGGAGGTAGTTAATGCTATCTCAATCCATAGTTTTAAGGACACGTATGATAAGTATCACTAAGTATAAAATGGAACCGATCAGGAGACGGGAAGATACGAGCTTTGGGCTCTTTCCCGTAAACACAATTAGGTAATCACAATTAGGTAATCACAAAAAATTAGGTAATGTGATGTGATGGCTTCACCTCTGGCAACTCTTCTAAATTTCCTTCAAGGCAGAACTGGACGGCAGCTTCTCTCTCCCCTCACGAAAAATGTTCTCAATTTTTTTCCTTTAATATTTTGGACAGTCTCGTCATACAACAAATATAAGTTTTGTACTCACAATACTCTGAAGGATTTCAGATTTAGGGAAATTATGGTAAAGTTTTCCACTAAGCACTTAGTCACTCGAAACAATTAAAAATTTAAGAGGAGCAGTTCCGTGTGTCACTGAACGCGCGGTGTGTGATTACCTAATTGTGTTTACGAGAAAGAGCCCAAAGCTCGTATCTTCCCGTCTCCTCATCGGTTCCATTTTATACTTAGTGATACTTATCATACCTGTCCTTAAAACTATGGATTGACATAGCATTAACTACCTCCTCGCTTAGCCAATTCCAATTATCAACTACTCTTACACTGAAAAAGTATTTCATTACATCCTGCAAAGAAGTTTTCTTACCAAGCTTCAAACTATGACCTCTAGTTCTAGAGCCAGCCATATCAAAATATCGATCCCTATCCACTCCATCATAACCATGAAGGAATTTAAAGACTGTCACCATATCCCCCCTCACTCTTCTAGCTTCGAGTGATGGTAAGTCTAATTCCCTCAGCCTCTCATCATAACTGAGATTGCGTATTTCTGGCACCAGTTTCGTGGCATGTCTTTGAACTTTTTCAAGCTTAGCTATGTGCTTTTTCAAGTGCGGATTCCAAAAGGGGGCTGCATATTTGAGTTTTGGCCTCACATAGGTTACATAAATATTTCTGAACATTTCCTTGTCCATGTGCCTGAAGGCTACCCTTACATTTGATAAGAATGCATATGCTGCCCTTACTATGCCATTTATATGTATTTCTGGAGACAAATCTGCCAGTATGTTTACTCCTAGATCTCTCTCATTTTCTGTCTCTTGAAGTTGTACTCCAGCCACCGAGTAGTCAAGCTTGGGCCTTCTTGCACTTGTACCCATTCTCATTACCTTACATTTTGAAGTATTGAATTTCATTAGCCACTTTTCTGACCACTCATGCAGATTATTTAGATCCTCCTGAAGTTCTCTACCATTGTTCTCGTTTTTTACTTTCTTCACAATTTTTGCATCATCTGCAAACATATTCATGAATGAATTTACAGACTCTGGTAGGTCATTTACATATACAAGGAACAAAAGTGGCCCTAAAACTGAACCCTGTGGAACTCCACTACTAACTCTTCTCCATTCAGACACTAAGTGCCTTACTCTAACCCTCTGTTCCCTTCCTTCTAAGTAAGTTTTTATCCATTCCAAAACATTTCCACCTATTCTAGCCATTGATTGCAGCTTCCTAATAAGTCTCCCATGTGGAACAGTGTCAAACGCTTTCTGGAAGTCTAGGAATATGCAATCTGCCCAGCCCTCTCTTTCCTGTAAGATTTGGCTTACCTCATCATAAAATTCTAATAAGTTTGTTACTGTTGATCTACCTTCTCTGAAGCCATGTTGCCTCACTGACAAAAAGTTGAAGGATTCCAAGTGAAGAGAGATATGTTTCCTTAGTAGTTTCTCCATAACTTTGCAAACTATGCTGGTCAAGGAAACTGGTCTATAGTTCAGAGCCGTATCCCTCCTTCCCTTTTTGAAGATAGGTATCACATTTGCTTGTTTCCAGCATCTTGGAATCTAGCCCGACTCCAGTGACTCCTTAAATATGATACTTAGTGCCACTGATATTGTGTTTGCGCATTTTTTAAGCACATGAGGGGATATGTCATCAGGACCTGTAGCTTTATGAACATCTAAATCCATCAGCGCTTTGCATACCTCTGTGGCTGTAAGGTTGATGTTCTCTAATGCCGGCCCTTGAGCTTCTATCACTGCAATCTGAGGGGGTGGGGTATTTTCTACTGTAAATACTGACTGAAACTCCTTGTTCAATTCTTTGCAGATCTCTTCATCCGTCTCAGTGATGCTTCCATCCGCTCTCTTTAGCCTTAAAACCTGTTCTTTTACCTTCAGTTTTCCTCTGATAAAGCTGTGGAAAAGCTTGGGATTTTCTTTAGCCTTCCTGGTGATGTCCCTCTCATAGTCTCTCTCTGCCTCTCTCCTTTTACTTAGGTAGTCATTTCTTGCTCTTTTGTAGGTTTGCCAGGCATTTATGTTTTTTCTCCTCCTATACCTTTTCCAGCATTTGTCTCACCACTCCTTAGCTCTTTTACACCCATTATCGAACCATTTCTCTCTGGCATGAATTACACCTACTTTGGTGACAGGTATGCAGCAATCTACTATCTTCCCATATTTCTCACAAAAGATGTCATACATTTCTTGTACAGATTTGTTGTAAAATAAGGTTCTCCAGTCAATAACTGCAAAAAGCTCATTCATTTTGATGTAATCTCCTTTCGGATAGTTCCTCCTCATGTCCTCAGTGCCTCTACTCTCAGGAAGAATATCTTCAATGATATACTCCATCAACAACACACAGTGGTCACTCTTTCCAATTGGTGGTTCATACTCAATTTTTTCAATATCCAACACATTATCTGTGAACACTAGATCAAGTAGTGATGGCTCATCCCCACCCCTGGCCCTTGTTGGTTCCATTACATGTTGGTGTAGGAAATTCCCTTGTACGCAATCTAGGAATCTTGCCCTGAATGAGTCCTCACCACTGTGTGGGTCAAGATTTATCCAATCTATCTCTTTATGATTAAAGTCTCCCATAATCAAAATCCTACATTTTTTTTTCCCGTGCCATGTTAACAACTGAGTTTATGACTTCAATAGTACCTATATGACTTTCCTCATAAACTTCAAGCCTATTTTGGTTCCTTGGTGGGTTGTATACAACAGTTATTATAATGCTCTCTGACCCAGTATTTATGCGAGCAACAAGAAATTCCTTGAACTCACTTTCTATAGCCAAGTTTATTTCTTTGACTTGAATCCTTTCACTTATGAGCAGTGCTATCCCTCCACCAGTCCTCTCAGATCTTTCAACCCTTAGTATTCTGAAACCCTTAGGAAAAACTGTGACACTGTTTATGTCCTCACTCAACTTAGTCTCTGTAATTGCTACTATATCTGCCTTACTGTTGTGAATCCTATCTTTTAATTCTACTGCCTTACCAGCTAATCCATCAGCATTTGTGTATAACAATCTTAATGAGGCCCCATCCCCTGATCTTCTGTCATTATCTTCTTTATCTCCCCTTTGTCTGGAAGAACTCTGTAATGAACATTTGTCTTCTCTTCTTCATTTCTTTCATCATTTAACCTTCTTGCCTCTTGCAACAAGTTTTTGATCTTTCCCATCTCTTCCTGTGTTCTGTATTGTCTAATGAACACTTCTTTGAATTCTTGAAGGTCTTTTAGACTTTTTTTTCTCAACAATATTTCCCTACATGTTTCCCCTCTCTCAAAGGTTACTTTTGTTGGTCTCGGCTTTCCTTCCCTCGAATATTTACCTAGTTGGTGTATGTTTACAATATCCTCAGGACCACATACTACTCCAAGCTTTCTTATCAGGTCTACAACCCTAGCTTTATTTTCTTCAAGTCTCCCCTGCCATGTTGGCTCCTGGGACTCGCTTATGCCTGAGATTACCACTGTCTTCTCCTTATCAAGTGCCTGTCTGATGAGTGGGTTTGCCCTTTCCATCACAAAGTCTTTCATTTTTTCGATTACTGTCTCTTTATAGTCAACTGTTTGTATGTTTTCCAGTGCCACCACCTTTACAGCCTCTTTTACTGCCACATTCCCCTTTAGTGCATCAGCAAAGGAAGTTTTCATGGCGTGTGTTTGTGGGGATGTAATAAGGCTTAGGAGTGTGAGAAGGAGGAGCTGGATGATTGAAGCTCTGTGAGGGGCTCTTGTGCTTCCCGTTCCTGTAATCTCTATTTCCGGATAAAGGACTACTGTCTGGGATTCCTGCTCGAAGCCGAGCAAGCGCAAGCTCATGTTCACCTTGTGCTTGTGCCTCCTCACGTTGTGCTTGTGCCTCATAACGTTGTGCTTGTGCCTCATCACTTGCTCTCTTCTCCAGCTTATCTCGGCGTTCAACCATCTTCTCATGAGCCCATTCGAAGAGCTTCTGTCTTGGGGAAAAACCGTATCTCTCACCCCTAGCAATCATTATGTCCAGGTAACGCTCCTCATCGAATGTTTTGATGGTTTCCATGTTTGTTTCATAAACAGTCAATAACGAAGTGCCAAAACAACCACAAAAAAAAAACAAATCTCTACAATACAGTAGTAGAAAAAAAAATTATAGAACCACACAACACCAAGGAGAGAAAGAAAAAATTCAACACCACAGTTATGGTGCAAATGAAAGGAATGAGCAACACAATCAAGTGCAACAGCAACAAAATGTTGCAAAACAGTGCATGAAACACTGGTAATACAGAATGGCAGTCGTGCCTGCTTAACAGCAATATGTGGCAGTACCTGCGGTAATCGTGCAAATGAAAGGAATGAGCAACACAATCAAGTGCAATAGCAACAAAATGTTGCAAAACAGTGCATGAAACACTGGTAATACAGAATGGCAGTCGTGCCTGCTTAACAGCAATACATGGCAGTACCTGCGGTTATTGTGCAAATGAAAGGAATGAGCAACACAATCAAGTGCAACAGCAACAAAATGTTGCAAAACAGTGCATGAAGCACTGGTAATACAGAATGGCAGTCGTGCCTGCTTAGCAGCAATACGTGGCAGTACCTGCAGTTATGGTGCAAATGAAAGGAATGAGCAACAACGAATTTTACCGACTAGCACCCAGTGCCTCTGAGTACAAACAAGTACAGTATAGCAGTCGTGCCTGCGTATGAGCGCGTATATGGCAGTAACCACAAATAAAATGTCGTAAGTAATATGAACAAGTACAGTATAGCGGTCGTGCCTGCGTATGAGCGCGTATATGGCAGTACCCACAAATAAAATGTCGTAAGTAAAATTCTGGAGTGTTACCAAAAGGGCACAGATCCTATGCAAAATACACCAACGATAAACTAACAGCTTACTAGGCAGCCAGATTACACATTTCTACTAGTAATGAGAAAATTTATTTTCAAGTGACAACTCAGACACATGAAAGGCTTAGCCTAGGCTCGATAAATTACACCAAAGTTTTTCTTCCAATCTATGAGCAGTCAATGCTTGAATATAAAACACAATTATAAGCAAAAATACTTAATATGCTTTCTCCCAATTCCTAAATCCCAAGGAAATATAAACAATTCCTAACAAGTATCACCCTTTAACAGATATATAAAACACGAATGCTTTAAAACTCAATCTTATCACGCAAATAAATGAAATTTTAAATAACACGTCTTCTCGTCATGCAAAATTTCTTAAGGCTGTTACCACATAATCTCATGTAGATTTCCTGAAATATTGTTTACCACATGGGAAACAAGAAAATATTAGTTACCATAATTAATATTGAAAATAAAGAAAAATTTCTTATCCGCAATGTCTCTAGTGCGAAAATTTTCGTGTGCAGAATATAATTCATTCATTTCAATAATCGAGCCAATGGTAATCGGGTTTCATGTGCAATGTTAAAAAGCAAAATAAAAATAAATTTATAAAATCAGTCTGTCTGTTCAGGTCCCTGTTCGGGCGCCAATCTTGTTGGGGTTTAGGATGGTAGAGTGTTGTTAAGATTCTGTTTTACTAAGGGGACTCAAAGTACCGAGCTAGGTTAAGAGCTCACAAACAGACAGGACAGATATTTGTACTTGAACACCCCATCTCTATTACCATTAGTCGGTTAAATGAAACTCAGAATTCAACTTTCTTTTAATTTTGGAAATGCAATGACATTAAAAGAATTGAATTAAATTTCTCAAATGAAATTTTATGAAATGCTGCCTCGAATCCCGGAGGTGGTGAGCACGATTTCGCTTCCCGGCACCACGGACGTATGCCAAGACTTTGGCCTCAACTCGATGATTACCTCTGTCACACAGGCAGAGTAGAATACAGGACACTTGTTGTGCTAGATGAATTCCTGTGAAGATGCCACGTAAATAAGGTTTGAAATAAACTTAGACTGCTCAGGCGAGATGTTGCCTCTTGGAAGTTTGAGCGCCAACCGAGGGTGTCTCATTGTCCCTCCTGGTGAGTTCATCTGTAGGATACATTTTCTAGAGCAGTAACTGGCACTGATATAATTTAAGGACTATTTTAGTGGTGGTCCCTGGCAGGCATTTATAGCAGAGATGCAAGGGAGAGACAGTATTTTTTAGGTGCAACAAGTGGAAGCAAATAAAATAAAACGAGAATAATAATGAAAAGTTAGGTTACTGGTAAACAATCTCCAGAATGTTTTTGGCTCGTAGCAGACGAAAAATAGGAGCAGCCTTTATATCGGGGCTATACTTCTACACGTACCAGAAGAGTAAATAAGGTATATTTAAAATTAGCTATAAGCTAAAATACAAATTGCAAATAATCATAATTTGCAAAAGTCAAGAAGTGGGAATTAATTTTTTTAGTTAGAAAATAACAGTTAAGTTACTAAATTAATTAATAAGGCATCTAACAGCCTATGGTTACTTTGAGCGAAACACTCTGTCACAGGGATGAACGAGATCAGAGAGGAATATGTTCATCTCATGCTGGAGGAGATCTATCGCAGAATAGATAAAAACGATCCGGCTCATGGGAGGTGGAATGTGGAGGATGCTGAGGCAGATCTGTAGGTTGATGAGAGCTCATTAGGTATTGGCATGGTTTTGAGGGTGAATAGAATGACTGTAGAGGATAGATCATGGTTGAGGGAGTCAGATAGCAAGCACATAAACATGGCAGAGTTAGCAGCTATTATTCGAGGGTTTAACGTGGATTTATCATGGAATATAAAGAAGATACAGTTAAAGACCGATTCTTCAAATATCTATCGCTGGTTAACTGACATGCTGACTAGCAAAGCAAGGCTGGAGACAAAAGCAGCAAGTGAAATGTTAATCCAAAGAAGATTGGATGTCATAACCCAGTTGAAGGAGGAGTATAACATTGAGTTGAGCCTCGAGTTAGTACATAGCAAATGCAATCTTGCAGTTGCTTTGACGCGGATACCCAACCAGTGGTTGAGTCGTCAGAGTCGTGACATGTGTGCTGTGGTAAACTGTCCTGACTCAGACAAGATAAGAGACATTAAACAGAACATTGGTCATCATGGCGTGGAATGAACAATTTACTTTGCTAGGAGGCTGCATCCAGATGTTTCCCATAAGCAAGTTCAGGAAGTTGTTAGCAGTATAGATCCTGCCCCTCAAAAATGGACACACGGTAGTCTGAGTGTGCCGGATGCGTGGGGATGGTTGGGAATGGATGTAACACACTACGATGGAAAACACTACCTCACCCTCATTGATAGTGGCCCAAGTTGCTTCACTTTGTGACAAGAACTGCATTATGAGGATTGTAAGATTGTGATGCAGTTATTATCATGGGTGTTTTGTGAATGTGAGCCCCCTTGGGAGATCATAAATAACAATGTAGCAATTATTAGGAGTCAAAGATTCAAGGCTTTTGTCGGTAAGTGGGGGGTCTAGTCTGTGGTTTCAATGTGCATATGTTCCAAAGAGTAATTCTATAGTCAAGAGGATTCATCGTTTGATCAAAAAGATAGCTGCCAGAACTTGCTGTGATATCAGAGAAGCCATATATTTGTAAAACATAACTCCGTTGGATAATCAGAATGAGGACACTGCACCCATTGATGTGGTTCACAAGTATTTGACAAGAATCATGGGAGTAGATGAAGTCGAGGAGCAGGATGCAGGTAGCGATTGCCGGTACAAGGTAGGAGAGGAGGTGTGAGTAAAGGGCTCACAAAACAGGTGCTTAAAGAAGTTCGAGTGTGGAAAAGTAACAAAACTGATCCTCCCCCGTGGGGAGGTTGTTAAGTTTCTGTTTTACTAAGGAGACCCAAAGTACTGAACTCGGTTAAGAGCTCACAAACAGACAGTATATTTATTGCTTATTTTATTAAATTTACCCATATCACCACTACTCGGTTGAATGAAACTCAGAATTCAACTTTTTTTAAATTTTGAAAATGCAGTGACACATTAAAAATGTTGAATTAATTTTTGGAAAGCTGGAACAAATTTAAAATTTAAATTTATGGAATGCTGCCTTGAATCCTTGAGGTGGTGAGCATGATTTTGATTCCCGGCATCACAGACAGATGTCAAGACTTTGGCCTCAACTCGACAATCACCTCTGTCACACAGGCAGAGTAGAATAGAGGAAACTGCAATTGCAGAAACAGAAATGACACACTGCTAATAATGGGAAAACTGAAGGCATGAGCACAAACTTAATGAGTTTCCAATATTATTCTACTGGATAAAAATATATTGCTTAGTCACAGCTAACCAGAAATATTTTTGCTACCATAAGAGCATACAAAACCATTAATTATTTGACGGCATTAGTGTAAAACAATTTATTCACAATAAATGAAGAATAAGCGAGACAAATACAGGATGTATTCCTTAAATTATGGGCAACCATAAAAGTTTGCAATGCCATTAGGGCAAAATTACTTATTAATTATTTGCAATTTATATGGTAAAACATTTTATTTACAATACAGAGAGAATTTACGAGATAAATACAGTATTCATTCAAATTTGATTAGCAAGATATATTTGCAAAACAGCGGGATAAATACAGTTTGTATTCATTAAATTGTGGTTAACAAGAAACATATGCAATGCTAACAGGGTAAAATTACTTATTAATGATTATTAATTATTTGCAGTTTATATAATAAATTACTTTATTTACGTGTCTTGACATAAAACGCTTTATTTACGATGATAGAAAGGGGTGAAATGAAATTAGAATTCGTTAAGAAAAAGGGATAGATTTTATGTGGTAAAAAGCAATCTTCTGAGGACAAGATTTTAGTCTGGCACCCTCAACGAAAGAAACTTCTCATCACTGTACATCAGCGATGATTTTCAGGTCAATGAATTAAATTTGGCAAACGAGATTCCAGTTAGGTAATCTACAAAAGTTTGTTTTGTATGGGAATGGAATCTTAGAAAAATTTCTTATGATTTGACCAGTAAAGGAATTTTTTTTTATGAGTGTGATACTGGGACAGGCAAAACAGCCCTCATCAATAAAAGCCCAGTCACAAGAAAACACCAAGATGAAAGAAAAGAAAAATGTTATGGACAAGGCAGAGAAGAGGTAATGACACACAAAGGAAAATGACACTCAGAATAAACCGGTCAAAATACAGAGGATCCAAAGATATGGAGAACTAGGCGCTGAGATGGCAATATATCTACTTTTTGAAGGATGACAGGTCATAAGAACTAGGACAGACGGAAGGAGGAGGGGAGCCCCAGAGTCTGGAAGTAGATGGGAAGAAGCTGTCACTGCATCGACCAATCCACGAGCTACAAATCTCCACACAGTACCTGTGAGACGAGGCCGCTTGGCGAGTGTTACGCAGCCTCGGTAGTGGGGGAGGGATGCAACTTGCCAACTCATCAGAGCAGCAATGGAAGTAGTAGCAATAGAAAAGAGAAAGGGAAGATACCTTACGGTGAAGAGAGACAGATCCAGATTAGAAGTAAGAGAAAGATCATTAATGAGTCTGACTGCCTTAGATTCAACCCTATCAAGGAGGCAAGTATAAAAAGAAGCACCCCATATGTGTGAACAGCATTCTAAGCAGGGACAGATAATACCTTTATAGACTTAAGTAACGAATTTAACCAATGTCTCGAATTTCCAATTTGCTTGACCAATGAGCCTTACCATAGACTATCTCTCATCTTGTTTGTGCTAGATGAATTCCTGTGAAGACGTCACGTAAATAAGGTTTGAAGTAAGCTTGACTGCTGAGGCGAGATATTGCCTCTGAAATGTTTGGCCGCCAATTGAGGACGATTCAATCTCCCTCTTGGTGACGTGTGACAGAGTGTTTCGCTCAAAGTCACCAGAGGCTGTTAGATGCCTTATTAGTTAAGGTAGTAGTTTAACTGTCATTTTCTAACTAAAAATAATTCCCACTCTTGACTTTTGCAGATTATGATTATTTGCAATTTATATTTTAACTTATAGCTAATTTTAAATATACCTTATTTAATATTCTTGTATGTGTAGAAAGCATAATCCCGATATAAAGGCTGGCCCCTATTTCTGTTTTCTTACCATTCCCTCTCCTCAGTGAGCCTATCAGATACGTTTTCTTTACAATTTTCTTATGATAAAATAGCTCTTGCTAATAAATTATTAAAAAAAAAATTTCTTGCTGATAATTTTGTTATAAATTTGACCTTGCTGTTATGTCATTAACCTGTCTAGATATATTTCAGTAGCTTCTTTATTATTTGAATACATGAATTCCATCTCCTACTTCCACTTGTTGCACCTAAAATACTGTCTCTCCCTTGCATCTCTGCTATAATCGCCTGCCAGGGACCACCACTAAAGTAGTCCTGGTATAAAATAAGAGCCAGTTACTACTCTAGAAATACATCCTACAGATGACATCACCAGGAGGGACATTGAAGAGTCCTCATTTGGTGGCCAAACATCCCAGAGGCAGCATCTCGCCTCAGCAGTCAAGCTTATTTCAAACCTTATTTATGTGGCATCTTAACAGGATGTCATCTGGCACAAACAAGTATCCTCTATTCTACTCTGCCTGTGTGACAGAGGTAATCGTCGAGTTGAGGCCAAAGTCTTGGCATACATCTGTGGTGCCGGGAAACAAAATCGTGCTCACCACCTCCGGGATTCGAGGCAGCATTTCATAAAATTTAATTAAAAATTTTTATTAAATTCTTTTAATGTCATTGCATTTCCAAAAATTGAAATAAAGTTGAATTCTGAGTTTCATTTAACCGAGTAGCGGTATACGGGTGGGGTGTTCAAGTACAAATATCTGTCCTGTCTGTTTGTGAGCTCTTGACCGAGTTTAGTACTTTGAGTCCAATTAGTAAAATAGAATCTTAACAACTCTCCATTCCCACAACAATATTGGCGCCCGAACAGAGGCCTGAACAGACAGACTGATTTTGATAATTCAATATTTATTTTGCTTTTAACATTGCACATGAAACCCGATTACCATTGGCTCGATTATTGAAATGAATGAATCTTAGGCTGCACACT
>JAXCGZ010008589.1:5000-29490 GCA_037179515.1 Halocaridina rubra
CATAGGGGGTGGAAATAGACAGGTTGCAGCTGGGGAATTAAGGCTTTGACGCATAAATCACGCCCATGTGTGTCCCATGTGCAAGCTAGAAGTCTCACGTGATTTTCTCTGTTCTAAAATCCAAGCTCAAAATTGGCAGGGACACTGGCAATGGGAAGGATACTGATTTTAACAATATATAGAACCACAGGATCAGGTAAACGGCTTAAGAGCTTTCCCCAGTTTACACAAAAAGTTAGGTAATGTGTGATTACCTAATTGTGATTACCTAATTGTGTTTACGGGAAAGAGCCCAAAGCTCGTATCTTCCCGTCTCCTGATCGGTTCCATTTTAGACTTAGTGATACTTATCGTACCTGTCCTTAAAACTATGGATTGAGATAGCATTAACTACCTCCTCGCTTAGCGAATTCCAATTATCAACTACTCTTACACTGAAAAAGTATTTCCTTACATCCTGCAAAGAAGTTTTCTTACCAAGCTTCAAACTATGACCTCTAGTTCTAGAGCCAGCCATATCGAAATATCGATCCCTATCCACTCTATCATAACCATGAAGGAATTTAAAGACTGTCACCATATCCCCCCTTACTCTTCTAGCTTCGAGTGATGGCAAGTCTAATTCCCTCAGCCTCTCATCATAACTGAGATTGCGTATTTCTGGCACCAGTTTCGTGGCATGTCTTTGAACTTTTTCAAGCTTATCTATGTACTTTTTCAAGTGCGGATTCCAAAAGGGGGCTGCATAATCGAGTTTTGGCCTCACATAGGTTACATAAATATTTCTGAATATTTCCTTGTCCATGTGCCTGAAGGCTACCCTTACATTTGATAAGAATGCATATGCTGCCCTTACTACGCCATTTATATGTATTTCTGGAGACAAATCTGCCAGTATGTTTACTCCAAGATCTCTCTCATTTTCTGTCTCTTGAAGTTGTACTCCAGCCACCGAGTAGTCAAGCTTGGGCCTTCTTGCACTTGTACCCATTCTCATTACCTTACATTTTGAGGTATTGAATTTCATTAGCCACTTTTCTGACCACTCATGCAGATTATTTAGATCCTCCTGAAGTTCTCTACCATTGTTCTCGTTTTTTACTTTCTTCACAATCTTTGCATCATCTGCAAACATATTCATGAATGAATTTACACACTCTGGTAGGTCATTTACATATACAAGGAACAAAAGTGGCCCTAAAACTGAACCCTGTGGAACTCCACTACTAACTCTTCTCCATTCAGACACTGAGTGTCTTACTCTAACCCTCTGTTCCCTTCCTTCTGAGTAAGTTTTTATCCATTCCAAGACATTTCCACCTATTCTAGCCATTGATTGCAGCTTCCTAATAAGTCTCCCATGTGGAACAGTGTCAAACGCTTTCTGGAAGTCTAGGAATATGCAATCTGCCCAGCCCTCTCTTTCCTGTAAGATTTGGCTTACCTCATCATAAAATTCTAATAAGTTTGTTACTGTTGATCTACCTTCTCTGAAGCCATGTTGCCTCACTGACAAAAAGTTGAAGGATTCCAAGTGAAGAGAGATATGTTTCCTTAGTAGTTTCTCCATAAGTTTGCAAACTATGCTGGTCAAGGAAACTGGTCTATAGTTCAGAGCCGTATCCCTCCTTCCCTTTTTGAAGATAGGTATCACATTTGCTTGTTTCCAGCATCTTGGAATCTCCCCCGACTCCAGTGACTCCTTAAATATGATACTTAGTGCCACTGATATTGTGTTTGCGCATTTTTTAAGCACATGAGGGGATATGTCATCAGGACCTGTAGCTTTATGAACATCTAAATCCATCAGCGCTTTGCATACCTCTGTGGCTGTAAGGTTGATGTTCTCTAATACCGGCCCTTGAGCTTCTATCACTGCAATCTGAGGGGGTGGGGTATTTTCTACTGTAAATACTGACTGAAACTCCTTGTTCAATTCTTTGCAGATCTCTTCGTCCGTCTCAGTGATGCTTCCATCCGCTCTCTTTAGCCTTAAAACCTGTTCTTTTACCTTCAGTTTTCCTCTGATAAAGCTGTGGAAAAGCTTGGGATTTTCTTTAGCCTTCCTGGTGATGTCCCTCTCATAATCTCACTCTGCCTCTCTCCTTTTACTTAGGTAGTCATTTCTTGCTCTTTTGTAGGTTTGCCAGGCATTTATGTTTTTTCTCCTCCTATACCTTTTCCAGCATTTGTCTCTCCACTCCTTAGCTCTTTTACACCCATTATCGAACCATTTCTCTCTGGCATGAATTACACCTACTTTGGTGACAGGTATGCAGCAATCTACTATCTTCCCATATTTCTCACAAAAGATGTCATACATTTCTTGTACAGATTTGTTGTAAAATAAGGTTCTCCAGTCAATAACTGCAAAAAGCTCATTCATTTTGATGTAATCTCCTTTCCGATAGTTCCTCCTCATGTCCTCAGTGCCTCTACTCTCAGGAAGAATATCTTCAATGATATACTCCATCAACAACACACAGTGGTCACTCTTTCCAATTGGTGGTTCATACTCAATATTTTCAATATCCAACACATTATCTGTGAACACTAGATCAAGTAGTGATGGCTCATCCCCACCCCTGGCTCTTGTTGGTTCCATTACATGTTGGTGTAGGAAATTCCCTTGTACGCAATCTAGGAATCTTGCCCCAAATGAGTCCTCACCACTGTGTGGGTCAAGATTTATCCAATCTATCTCTTTATGATTAAAGTCTCCCATAATCAAAATCCTACATTTTTTCTCCCGTGCCATGTTAACAACTGAGTTTATGACTTCAATAGTACCTATATGACTTTCCTCATAAATTTCAAGCCTATTTTGGTTCCTTGGTGGGTTGTATACAACAGTTATTATAATGCTCTCTGACCCAGTATTTATGCGAGCAACAAGAAATTCCCTGAACTCACTTTCTATAGCCAAGTTTATTTCTTCAACTTGAATCCTCTCACTTATGAGCAGTGCTATCCCTCCACCAGTCCTCTCACATCTTTCAACGATTAGTATTCTGAAGCCCTTAGGAAAAACTGTGACACTGTTTATGTCCTCACTCAACTTAGTCTGTGATTACCTAATTGTGATTACCTAATTGTGTTTACGGGAAAGAGCCCAAAGCTCGTATCTTCCCGTCTCCTGATCGGTTCCATTTTTAGACTTAGTGATACTTATCATACCTGTCCTTAAAACTATGGATTGAGATAGCATTAACTACCTCCTCGCTTAGCGAATTCCAATTATCAACTACTCTTACACTGAAAAAGTATTTCCTTACATCCTGCAAACAAGTTTTCTTCCGAATCTTCAAACTATGACCTCTAGTTCTAGAGCCAGCCATATCGAAATATCGATCCCTATCCACTCTATCATAACCATGAAGGAATTTAAAGACTGTCACCATATCCCCCCTTACTCTTCTAGCTTCGAGTGATGGCAAGTCTAATTCCCTCAGCCTCTCATCATAACCGAGATTGCGTATTTCTGGCACCAGTTTCGTGGCATGTCTTTGAACTTTTTCAAGCATAGCTATGTGCTTTTTCAAGTGCGGATTCCAAAAGGGGGCTGCATATTCGAGTTTTGGCCTCACATAGGTTACATAAATATTTCTGAACATTTCCTTGTCCATGTGCCTGAAGGCTACCCTTACGTTTGATAAGAATGCATATGCTGCCCTTACTACGCCATTTATATGTATTTCTGGAGACAAATCTGCCAGTATGTTTACTCCTAGATCTCTCTCATTTTCTGTCTCTTGAAGTTGTACTCCAGCCACCGAGTAGTCAAGCTTGGGATAATGGCACTAATAATAGCGATAATGATAAACTTTGAAAACATCATCAATATTATAAGCAATATACCAAATATAGCATTAGTCAGATTAATTGTAACGAGAACGACTAAAATAGATATAAACACAAGCTATAAAGGAAAAAAGATGAATAAAAACAAATATGAATCCACCACCAATAATCAAAGCAATTGCATATTATTTACAAAAAAAGGTAACATAATCAACTAAAAATAATGAATATCATCATTAACTAAGAAAATTATCATTACATAGTGGAATTCAAGCAAAAACTACATTGATATCAGAAAAATGAATAGTGTTAATAATAAAAAATCACTTACACCAGCAAAAACAGCAACAATGATAAAAAAGAAGGAATAATAAAACCAATAGAAACAATAGAAGAAAAAAAAACAACGATAAAGATGAAAACTGTAATAATATCAAAATTGTAATTATTTGACCAAAACACCAAAATTAAGAGCAATTCACAGTAGCAATAGTAAGAATAACTACTAATTAGCAATAAGTATGAAATTTCAGACGAAAATAAATAACAAAACAGAATTAGCAAAAGAGTAATGGAAATGAAAAAACATAGGCAATACCAAGAATATTAACAATAAAGACATAATTAGGAATGGTAAGTAGAATTGTAACTAAAAATACCATATTTGTAATAATAAACTAACAACTAAAGTAAATGCATTCAAAGTAATTGCATTCTTTACTTATATAGTAACATTAACTGCGAAAATGAATAATACATAGCGGAAATCAAACAAAAATTCTTAACACGTTAGATATAAGACTATTGTTGATGATGAAAAAATCACTTACCCAAAAAAAACTACAATACTAATCAAAGAGCAATAATAACAATAAAAACCAATAATAACAATAGTAACAATAATTAAAAAAATTTAATAATGACACTTAATTGTAACAATAATGAGAAAAATAACAGTATTATCATCATTATTAGCAATAAAGAAAAACATCATTAATAAGAGAAATAGTAACAATAACGACAAGTAAAACAATAAAACAAGAAAGGTAGCTATAAAGAACAAAGCTGTAATTATATTAAAAATGACTCCATTCGCCAAATATCAAAGCAATTGCATTATTTACAGAAATAGCAACATTAACTACTAAAATAAAAATAAATATCAATATTACCTACAAAGCATAATATTACGTACTGGAAATCAGACAAAAACTCTTTTAATTAGAAACAAGAATAATATTAATGATGAAAAAATAACTTATACCAGCAAATGCAACAATAGTGTAAAAAAAAGCAATAATAAAACCAATTGTACCAAATATGTGCATAATTCAATTATAAATTATAATAAATAGGAATTACAAAAAAATATGAATCTGCAGCTCTGAAAAAAATATCAAAGGATGCGATTATAATATCAACAATAACATCAATATTAATAATTGAAAATAAGGTTCTGTGGATATTTTGAACAATATAGAATGAAAACAAAAGTAGTGATAAAAAACACAAAGCTAGCAAATTTTAGAAGAGTATAAATAATAGATATAAATAAATATTTATAGTAATTGCACCAGTAGGTTAGTAGTAAATACATAAATATTAACATATACCTTTTTTCATCACCAATAATAATTTAAAAAAAATATTAAAGGAACCATTTAAGGTAGCAATAGAAACATTATCAAAATAGCAACTGAACAAAAATAGCAAAAATGAAGACTAATATTGTAATAATTATACCATCGTAATTATTTGACCGAAACTCCAAAATTAAAAGCAATTGCATTATTATTGCCAGTAGAAACAATAGTTATTAATATTAGTGATGAGTGTGGCAATTATAATAAAAATTATTAAAATAAGATATAATAAGGTAGTAATGAAAATGAAAAATAAATGTTCCTAGTATCAGAAATATTAACAATAATGACTAATATAACAATAAAATTAGAATTATTAATATAAAGACCAAATTTGTAATAATAGAATAACCAAAAGAATAACTGCAAATTCAATAATCAAAGCAATTGCATTCTTTACAGAAACAGTAAAATTAACTTCGAAAATGAATAATACATGAAGGAATTCAAACCAACACTCTTTTCCAATAAGAAATAATAATATTGTTAATTATGAAAAAATCACTCATACCAGCAAAAGCTGTGATATTGATCAAAAGAGAAATAGTAAAAACAATAGCAATAATTATGAGTAAAATTGTAATAATGACACTAATAATAGCAATAATGATAAAATTATAAAAAACATCAATATTATAAGCAATATACCAAATATAGCATTAATCAGAGCAATTGTAACGAGAACGACAAAAATCGATATAAATAGATTAGTAGCTATAAAGAAAAAAGATGAATATGAACAAAAATGAAGTGATGCAATGACAACATCATCAATAAAAGAATAATAAAAATCACAAATAAATGACCATGAAAATATTGAAGGAATTTGAATAATATCACAAGTAAAAATAAAATTGACGTAAATAGCAATTATATTAGAATAGTAAATATTTTGGAAAAGTGTCAATTGTACCAGTTAATATTTATATATTAGAGGAATACTAAAAATATCTTTATTTATCAGCAATAAAACAATTTTGAAAGAACTAATAAAAATTGCAATAGTAACAATAACGATCAAATTAACAAAAGAATAAAAATTAGTAACATATATGACGATAAATGAAATAATAAGAATATTGTAAGTATTTGAAAAAATACAATATTAAGAGCAATTGCATTTATATTTGCAAAAGTAACAATAATTACCCATGAATATAAAGAAGGAATTTAGAACAATAACACAATTAGTAAAAAAAATGACAAAAACAGCAATAATTTTAGGAAAGTAGCAATAATGGAAAAATGTCAATAATAATATGAATTGTACCGGTAAATTTTATGCTTAGTAGTAAATAGAGCAATATTAAAAATACATCTTAACTATTAGCAATAAAAGAATTTTGAAAGAACTAATAATATTGCTATAGTAACAATACTGATCAAATTAACACAAAAATAGTAATAAAACACAAGGAAATTAAAATGATAACAAAATTGTAACTATTTCAAAAAAATACCATTACTAAGAGCAATTGCATTCATATTAGCAATGGTAAGAATATTTACTAATATTAATAAGTATGGCAAATAAATCAAATATTAGAATTAACAAAAGAGCAATGTTGATTGAAAATATTAGTCATACCAGCAATATTAGCAATAATGACCAAAATAGCATTAAAAGCAGGAATTGTAGCAATAATGGAGAAAGTTGAAATATTAATAAATAAAAAAAATAACCACAAATATTTTTAACACCAACAATCATAGCTTTTGCATTCTTTATTAAGAATTAACATTTACTATGCAAATTAACAATACATATGGTCATTCGGACAAAAGTTTATAAATACTTAGAAATAAGAGTAATATTGATGATGAAAAAAGCACATATTCCAGCAAAATCAGCAATATTGATCAAAATAGCAATAATAAAACCTATAGTAACGATTATGAGCAAATGTGTAATAATGCCATTAATTGTTACAATTATAATTAAAATAGTAATTATATCTATAAAGTTGTAATATTAACAAAGTTACTCCAAAAACAATGATAAGAGTAAGTGTATTTTTTTTAGAAATAGTACCATTACCTACTAGAATCATAAATAAATAGGAGACTTTAAACAAAAACTCATTAACCACTAAAAATATGAATAATATTAATGATGAAAATATAATATATAACGCCAAAAGTAGCAAAACTGATACAAATAAGCAATAATATAACTAATAATGCTAATCATGTGGAAAATTGTAAAAATAAATGAAAAATAATAATTACCAAAATATCAATAATATCTTCAGTACCGACATATACATGGGTGTGCAATTATCCATGACTAAAAAAGTGAATGGGTGATATATGGCCATGGTTTAAGCTTGCATAAATATACTGTAATCTTAATAAATTCTCGATTCTCTCGCGATTACCTCTTTAATATGTTACTCGCAAGATTAACAGATTGGATTGTATAGGCGTCCCGCCTAATCAGTCCAATGGAAAGTAATATGCTCGATTTCTTAAGCAGTGTAAACCTAGGATACCATATTGTTAGTTAGCTAGACACACAGAAATGGATATCAAAAAACGCATCTGACGAGGTTCTGTGTATGGCTAGGATCCCGTACGGGATCCTAGCCATACACAGAACCGCGTCAGATGCGTTTATGAAATCCATTTGTGTGTGTCTAGCTAACTAGCAATATGGTATCCTAGGTTTATACTGTTTAAGAAATCGGGCCTAGGATCTCGTACGGGATATTAGCCATACACAGAACCGCGTCAGATGCGTTTTTTGATATCCATTTATGTGTGTCTAGCTAACTAAAAATATGGTATCCTAGGTTTACACTGTTTAAGATATCGGGCCAAGTTGTCATTGAGGAAATATTATTGAACCTTTTAACCATAGTCAAAGAACCTGTAAATTATTACAAGTCTAAAACTCTCTCTCTGATGATGGAACAAATTCAACACAGCAGAAGCCATTTTTTTTTCTCCATAGCTGAAACTCATTTAGTCTTCACCCAGCCATTCTTCTGAACTTGAAAAGGTTGAAGTAGAAAATATATATATATTTTTTTTTATGAGTGTGACATCGGGACAGGCAGAAACTGCCCTTATCAATAAAGGCCTGGACACGAGAAAATACTAAGACGAAGGAAAAGAAAAAGGTTAAGGACAAGGCAGAGATGAGGTTATATATCTAAATTTATGTTTTTTACTAATTTTTACTGTTTTATTACTCTTAGGCTAGGAAATATTTGTTTTATCAATAAATGAAAATTACAATATGTACTATCTTAAGTAGGTTTGACCCTTTTCGTTTTCCGAAACGCTGATACCGGTATCGTATTTTACATGGTGCAAGACTGTTAGTATCTATGTTTTTTACTATTTTTTACTGTTTTATTATTCTTAGGGTTAGAAATACGTTGTTTATCAATAAAATCATGAAACTACTGGAAATATAAATATATATGCTAGCTCACGTAGCTGCGACCCTAATACATTGTACGCTATCGGACACTATTTCACATGATGCAATACTGCGAGTTATACAGTATATCTAAATTTATGTTTTTTACTATTTTTTACTGTTTTATTATTTGTAGGCTGGGAAGTAATTTTTTTTTTATCAATTAGATAATGAAATATGCTTGTTTTTCAATAAAAAAAAATGAAAATACTGAAAATTTTTATTTTTTTAATATTTTAATATTTCTGCATATACCCCCCCAAAATAAAAATTGCCAAAAAAAATCGCGGTACAGTGAAATCACGAGCCAAGAAACGCGATACAGCGAACGATCACTGTATACGAGATATTAAGAAATAGAAAATGAATTATTATTTTCCCTATAAGCCACAAGTCTTTGAGGGTTTATAGGAAAAAATCATGTACTGTATTCACTTTTGAAATATTAACACATTCCTAATTTGGCAACTTCTCCGTTCCACGCTTCTTCTTTTAATAGCAAATTCATGTATTCCTCAGATAATATATAGTGAGGATTGTATATTCCTGATAAAAATTACTCTTTAATTCTTTCTTAAGTTTTGATACCAGCCAATGCAAGGCTACTCTTGTCACTGCAGTGGAGAAATTCCTAGGCATTATTGGCATACCAGAAATTTAGAGTTCTTGTTGGCTTTTGCCATCAGTAATAGACAAAGATATAAAACTGTCCTTTCATATTTTACTATTCGGTCATTTTTTGTGTTATTTATTGTCTGCTCTGTCTTTAGTACATATATAGACACACAACTCTCATTCATATTTTTGAATAATATGAACCTGTCATTTCTCTGCCTGTATTGAACATACTAGACTTGCAGCTTCAGCTCGTTTTTATCATCACATTGGATATAAAGAGAATATATATAAGTTTCTAAAGAGACTATTTTTTAATTATTTGAATCTCCTATCAATTGTTTGCCTGTATTGAACATACAAGACTCGCAGCTTCAATTTTATTTTTATCAGTTAATCTTTTCCAGTCTTTTTATCAGTGCTTTATGTATCATTACTCTAATTTTATTGCAAGCAGGGACTTCCAGCCATCATGTTTGCAAAATCAGTCACTATCTCTTGTTATATTTATGTTTCGTGTCTCTATGTATAATGTTGTGCAGGCTTACAGCTATCATCTGTGTTCTGGCAATCTTTCCAGTGTCGTCATTGTCTTTAATGTGTACTTTTTGTAAGTACATGTGCATATTATTGAAATACTGATATATAACATTGCATCTTACTACCTATTTACTCGCCTGCATTAGATAATCTCTCCTATAATATCTTCATGCTAAGTTGGCCTAAAGACAACACTTATGTTCATGGCTGCATGATAAATCTGATTGCTTACTTATGTATCATATTTAAGCTGTCTACTACTGATATACTGTATGGTTAACTTATAGGTATCAATGAAGTAGTTTCATCGACATACTTTGACTTCCTAGATTTCCAGAAAGCGTTTGACACTGTTCCACATGGGAGACTTATTAGGAAGCTGCAATCAATGGCTAGAATAGGTGGAAATGTTTTGGAATGGATAAAAACTTACTTAGAAGGAAGGGAACAGAGGGTTAGAGTAAGACACTCAGTGTCTGAATGGAGAAGTGTTAGTAGTGGAGTTCCACAGGGTTCAGTTTTAGGGCCACTTTTGTTCCTTGTATATGTAAATGACCTACCAGAGTCTGTAAATTCATTCATGAATATGTTTGCAGATGATGCAAAGATTGTGAAGAAAGTAAAAAACGAGAACAATGGTAGAGAACTTCAGGAGGATCTAAATAATCTGCATGAGTGGTCAGAAAAGTGGCTAATGAAATTCAATACTTCAAAATGTAAGGTAATGAGAATGGGTACAAGTGCAAGAAGGCCCAAGCTTGACTACTCGGTGGCTGGAGTACAACTTCAGGAGACAGAAAATGAGAGAGATCTAGGAGTAAACATACTGGCAGATTTGTCTCCAGAAATACATATAAATGGCATAGTAAGGGCAGCATATGCATTCTTATCAAATGTAAGGGTAGCCTTCAGGCACATGGACAAGGAAATGTTCAGAAATATTTATGTAACAGATGTGAGGCCAAAACTCGAATATGCAGCCCCCTTTTGGAATCCGCACTTGAAAAAGCACATAGCTAAGCTTGAAAAAGTTCAAAGACATGCCACGAAACTGGTGCCAGAAATACGCAATCTCAGTTATGATGAGAGGCTGAGGGAATTAGACTTACCATCACTCGAAGCTAGAAGAGTGAGGGGGGATATGGTGACAGTCTTTAAATTCCTTCATGGTTATGATAGAGTGGATAGGGATCGATATTTAGATATGGCTGGCTCTAGAACTGGAGGTCATAGTTTGAAGCTTCGTAAGAAAACTTCTTTGCAGGATGTAAGGAAATACTTTTTCAGTGTAAGAGTAGTTGATAATTGGAATTGGCTAAGCGAGGAGGTAGTTAATGCTATCTCAATCCATAGTTCTAAGGACAGGTATGATAAGTATGACTAAGTCTAAAATGGAACCGATCAGGAGACGGGAAGATACGAGCTTTGGGCTCTTTCCCGTAAGCACAATTAGGTAATCACATCAACACAAATACTTTATAGAACAAGCGTGGGTAGCAATTTTATAGACCACATATGCATGTAATAATGACACTAATAATAGCAATAATGATAAAATTATAAAAAACATCAATATTATAAGCAATATACCAAATATAGCATTAATCAGAGCAATTGTAACGAGAACGACAAAAATCGATATAAATAGAAGATTAGTAGCTATAAAGAAAAAAGATGAATATGAACAAAAATGAAGTGATGCAATGACAACATCATCAATAAAAGAATAATAAAAATCACAAATAAATGACCATGAAAATATTGAAGGAATTTGAATAATATCACAAGTAAAAATAAAACTGACATAAATAGCAATTATATTAGAATAGTAAATATTTTGGAAAAATGTCAATTGTACCAGTTAATATTTATATATTAGAGGAATACTAAAAATATCTTTATTTATCAGCAATAAAACAATTTTGAAAGAACTAATAAAAATTGCAATAGTAACAATAACGATCAAATTAACAAAAGAATAAAAATTAGTAACATATATGACGATAAATGAAATAATAAGAATATTGTAAGTATTTGAAAAAATACTTACAATATATTTGCAAAAGTAACAATAATTACTTAAAATATGTATCAGTAATACCAGCAATATTGACCAAAAAAAAAACGAAAATAGAAATAAAATCAAGAATTACAATGATAAAGGTTAAAGTTGCAATAATAAAAAATAACTGCAACATCACCAATTAAGCAAATTGCTTCCTTTAAAGAAATATTAACATTAACTGTGAAAATTGCAAAAAATAGTAATACTTAGGAGAATTCAAACAGAAACTCTTTAGCCATTAAAAATAAGAATAATGTTAATGGTGAAAATGTCACTTATGCCGGAAAAGCAGCTATATAGATAAAAAAAAACAATAATAACAATAATTAGCAAAATTGTAATACTTACACTAAATGTAACAATAAAAAAAAAACCAGTAATAATGTCATAATTATTGCTATTGTTTTTACTATTTCTCTTTTGATCAATATCACAGCTTTTGCTGGTATGAGTGATTTTTTCATAATTAACAATATTATTATTTCTTATTGGAAAAGAGTGTTGGTTTGAATTCCTTCATGTATTATTCATTTTCGAAGTTAATTTTACTGTTTCTGTAAAGAATGCAATTGCTTTGATTATTGAATTTGCAGTTATTCTTTTGGTTATTCTATTATTACAAATTTGGTCTTTATATTAATAATTCTAATTTTATTGTTATATTAGTCATTATTGTTAATATTTCTGATACTAGGAACATTTATTTTTCATTTTCATTACTACCTTATTATATCTTATTTTAATAATTTTTATTATAATTGCCACACTCATCACTAATATTAATAACTATTGTTTCTACTGGCAATAATAATGCAATTGCTTTTAATTTTGGAGTTTCGGTCAAATAATTACGATGGTATAATTATTACAATATTAGTCTTCATTTTTGCTATTTTTGTTCAGTTGCTATTTTGATAATGTTTCTATTGCTACCTTAAATGGTTCCTTTAGTATTTTTTTTAAATTATTATTGGTGATGAAAAAAGGTATATGTTAATATTTATGTATTTACTACTAACCTACTGGTGCAATTACTATAAATATTTATTTATATCTATTATTTATACTCTTCTAAAATTTGCTAGCTTTGTGTTTTTTATCACTACTTTTGTTTTCATTCTATATTGTTCAAAATATCCACAGAACCTTATTTTCAATTATTAATATTGATGTTATTGTTGATATTATAATCGCATCCTTTGATATTTTTTTCAGAGCTGCAGATTCATATTTTTTTGTAATTCCTATTTATTATAATTTATAATTGAATTATGCACATATTTGGTACAATTGGTTTTATTATTGCTTTTTTTTACACTATTGTTGCATTTGCTGGTATAAGTTATTTTTTCATCATTAATATTATTCTTGTTTCTAATTAAAAGAGTTTTTGTCTGATTTCCAGTACGTAATATTATGCTTTGTAGGTAATATTGATATTTATTTTTATTTTAGTAGTTAATGTTGCTATTTCTGTAAATAATGCAATTGCTTTGATATTTGGCGAATGGAGTCATTTTTAATATAATTACAGCTTTGTTCTTTATAGCTACCTTTCTTGTTTTATTGTTTTACTTGTCGTTATTGTTACTATTTCTCTTATTAATGATGTTTTTCTTTATTGCTAATAATGATGATAATACTGTTATTTTTCTAATTATTGTTACAATTAAGTGTCATTATTAAATTTTTTTAATTATTGTTACTATTGTTATTATTGGTTTTTATTGTTATTATTGCTCTTTGATTAGTATTGTAGTTTTTTTTGGGTAAGTGATTTTTTCATCATCAACAATAGTCTTATATCTAACGTGTTAAGAATTTTTGTTTGATTTCCGCTATGTATTATTCATTTTCGCAGTTAATGTTACTATATAAGTAAAGAATGCAATTACTTTGAATGCATTTACTTTAGTTGTTATTTTATTATTACAAATATGGTATTTTTAGTTACAATTCTACTTACCATTCCTAATTATGTCTTTATTGTTAATATTCTTGGTATTGCCTATGTTTTTTCATTTCCATTACTCTTTTGCTAATTCTGTTTTGTTATTTATTTTCGTCTGAAATTTCATACTTATTGCTAATTAGTAGTTATTCTTACTATTGCTACTGTGAATTGCTCTTAATTTTGGTGTTTTGGTCAAATAATTACAATTTTGATATTATTACAGTTTT
Organism: Halocaridina rubra; assembly: GCA_037179515.1. Taxonomy (NCBI): domain Eukaryota; kingdom Metazoa; phylum Arthropoda; class Malacostraca; order Decapoda; family Atyidae; genus Halocaridina; species Halocaridina rubra. The sequence continues at coordinate 19,273 of JAXCGZ010008589.1, forward strand.
CATCTTTATCGTTGTTTTTTTTTTCTTCTATTGTTTCTATTGGTTTTATTATTCCTTCTTTTTTATCATTGTTGCTGTTTTTGCTGGTGTAAGTGATTTTTTATTATTAACACTATTCATTTTTCTGATATCAATGTAGTTTTTGCTTGAATTCCACTATGTAATGATAATTTTCTTAGTTAATGATGATATTCATTATTTTTAGTTGATTATGTTACCTTTTTTTGTAAATAATATGCAATTGCTTTGATTATTGGTGGTGGATTCATATTTGTTTTTATTCATCTTTTTTCCTTTATAGCTTGTGTTTATATCTATTTTAGTCGTTCTCGTTACAATTAATCTGACTAATGCTATATTTGGTATATTGCTTATAATATTGATGATGTTTTCAAAGTTTATCATTATCGCTATTATTAGTGCCATTATTACAAATTTGCTCATAATTATTGCAATTGTTTTATAATTTTTCCTTTTGCTGGTATGAGGGATTTTTTCATCTTTAACAATATTGTTTTTCTAGTGGGAAAAGTGTTGGTTTGAATTCCTTCGTGTTATTCATTTTCCAAGTTAATTTTACTGTTGCTGTAAAGAATGCAAATTCTTTTATTATTGATGTTGCAGTATTTTTTTGGTTATTCTGTTATTATTTCAAATTTGGTCTTTATATCTATAATTCTTATTTTATTGTTATTTTAACCATTATTGTTGATATTTCTGATACTAGGAATATTTTTTCATTTTCATTACTATCTTTTTATATCTTTTTTCAACTATTTTTTATTAGAAATGCCATACTCATTATTAATAATAATAGTTATTGTTACTATTGGTAATAATAATGCAATTGCTTTTAAATTTATAGTTTGGGTCAAAAAATTACAATGGTATTATTATTACAAAATTGTTCAGTTGCTATTTTGATCATTAGTGTTTTTATTGCTACGTTAATTGGTTCCTTTAGGATTTTTTTTTCATTATTATTGGTGATGATGAAAAGTATTTGTTGATATTGCTGTATTTACTTCTAATCTACTATTACAATTAATATAATTATTTATATTTATCCATTACTTATACTTTTCTAAAATTATTGTTAGCTTTATCTTTCTTATCACTACTTTGGTTTTCATTCTCTTCTGTTCATAATATCCACGGACCCTTAGTTTAAATTATTATTATTTCTTATGCTAATATGAATGCAATTGCTCTTAATATTGTATTTTTTCAAATACTTACAATTTTCTTATTATTTCAATTATTGTCTTGTTTGTTACTATTTTTGTTCTTTTAGTAATTTGATCGTTATTCTTACTATTGCAATTTTTTTGGGTTCTTTCAAAATCGTTTTTATTGCTGATAATTAAAAGGTATATTTAGTATTGCTGTATTTAATAAATATTAACTGGTACCACTGATATTATTATTGACATTTTTCCATAAATTTTACTTCTCTAATATTATCGCTAGTTTTGTCAATTTTAGTAATACTTGTAATATCATTCTAATTCCTTCAATATATTCATGGCTATTTATTTGTGATTTTCATTATTCTTTTATTAGTGATGTTGCATTCCTTCGTTTGACTTTTCCAGTTCTTATATTTTTTATATTTTCTGTAATTACTATTATTTTTCCTTTAGTATGGCAATTTTGCACATAAATATTACGATTAGTTTAATTATGTTTTTTTTTGGTCAGTATTGCTATTCTTGCTATTATAAACGATTTCTTCATCATTAATGCTATTCTTTTTTCCAGTGGTTAGTGAGTTTGTGTTTTATTTATTTTTAATTTTTGAAGAAAATTTTGCCATTTCTCTAAAGAATGCAATTGTTTTGAATTTTGGTGTTGAAGCCATTTTTGTTATTATTATAACTTTATTGATATTATTATATTTAGTCTAATTACTACAGTTTTGGTCATAATTATTACATAATCATTTTGCTCATAATCATTTTATTTTGAATTCTTCTATGGATAACTAAGTTTTGAAGTTTATGTCAATATATCTGTAAAAAATGCAGTTGCTTTAATTATTGGTGTTGCAGTTATTTGTTGATATTTTGTTGCTACTACAACTTTGTGTTTTATAATTACAATTCTTATTTTAATTGCTATTATGGTCATTATTTTTAGATATGCTTATATTACTAATGTTCTCATTTTCATTACAATTTTTTTATTTCATATTTTTTAACTATTCTCGTTTAAACTGCCATTCGTAATGCTAATATTAGTAGTTAATTTTACTGTTAAGAATATGAATGCAATTGTTTAATTTTGGTGTTTTGGTGAGATAGCTACAATTTTCCAATTATTAGAATTTTATTTTTTATTGCTACTATTGCAATTGTATTGCTATTTTATCATTATTGATATTATTTCTACCTTTAAAGGTTCTTTCATCTATTCTGTTATTGCTGATAATTAAAAAGTCATTCTAGTATTGTTCCATTATTACTAATAAGCATAATAGCTTCTTGGTACAATTGAATTATTATTGAATTCTTTCCATTATTCTGTTATCAAAAATTATTAGTTTTCTACTTTACTTTATAACGTATTATTTTAATTTGTTGTTCATATTCAAGGGTACTTTTTTTGCAATTTTCATTATTCCTTTAATTATTGATATTATTCTTCTCTTTTGACTTTTTGTCAGTACTGAAGATATTATTGATATTTTGGTAATTATTATTTTTCATTTATTTTTACAATTTTCACATGATTAGCATTATTAGTTATATTATTGCTTATTTGTATCAGTTTTGCTACTTTTGGCGTTATATATTATATTTTCATCATTAATATTATTCATATTTTTAGTGGTTAATGAGTTTTTGTTTAAAGTCCCCTAGTTATTTATGATTCTAGTAGGTAATGGTACTATTTCTGAATAGTTAATATTACAACTTTATAGATATAATTACTATTTTTATTATAATTGTAACAATTAATGGCATTATTACACATTTGCTCATAATCGTTACTATAGGTTTTATTATTGCTATTTTGATCAATATTGCTGATTTTGCTGGAATATGTGCTAGTTGTCTGTAAAGGTACTCTCTATATGTTATGTTTGTGTAATTTGTATAGGAATTCTTAGAAAATAGCTTAAATAATTCGGCCCCATTTCTATTGTAAACTAATGTTAGCTAGGATATGTCCAAGAGCTCCCGGAAAACTAGTCCATGCTTCGACTGAAATAAGAGATATTTCAGTTTTGGTTGGGAGGGATGTCGTATGACTTCCGTCATGCTGAAGCCAGCCCGTCATGCTGAAGCCAGAATCTGAAACTTGTAACACATCTTGAGGGGTAACGGTTAGTCGAGGCCACGGATATTCTATTACATGCCCTCACTTTTATTGAGTTTTTGTGCCGCCCATGTGTTCCCTTGGGACCACCAAGAGTTGTGGCTAGGCACCTGGAACTAACCGCTGGCGCCATGCACCCCCCCCCCCAAGAGGCCTACAGGATAAGGGACCCTCGGTCCTCGAAAACACCACAAGCCGTGAAGAGAAACATGTGAGGCTAGGGTGAAATAGAATACTCTCCCCAATTGTTTTCTGCGGTGCGGCCGGTGTTTGTAGAGGGCGTCAAGGAGATATGTGACCGGACCCCTGAGGCTTGGCATCCGACATGGAGTACCTGAGGAGGGTGGGAAAGGCCGAGAGTTAGCCCTTTCCTAAACCGCACGAAACATCAACTTATGTTTCGTACGCAGGTACACGCCCAGGAGAGGTGCCCAATAACTCCTCCTCGGAAGTAGGCGGGATTCCACTTTGAACCTGGCGCTGATTAGCTGGACTAGATCTGACTGATTTCATTGGAGAATTGGATGTTAAGCCACGCCCTGCCCCTGGGGGTATTTCAAGAGCCACCCGGAGCAGAGACAGTTAGTTAGAACTTTGCCAGGGGCACGAATAGATCATAGATTGAGGCGTCGGATGTGTTGTACTCTAGAATAAATATAAGTAAAGGAACTACTGCTTGTCCATTCTTACCTTGTACCCATCAGGTACTAATATTTATAACCTAATAAACCACGCTACCATAATAATTAAAGTAGGAGGAAAAGCCCTACGTCAGTGGTGTCATTAGATGGGATAAACAAAACCAATACGTCAGTGGTGACGCTCGGTGAGATAATAATAAAAGCACTACGTCAGTGGTGACAAGCGGTGAGATAACCCAGTCATCTTACAAAGTGTGAGTTCAAGTGGAGGTCCAAAACCTCCACGTCAGTTATTGTTACAATTAGTGTTATAATTACAAAATAACTCTTAATTATTACTATGTTTTATTTTATGCATTTTTGATCAGTATTGCTGCTGGTGATTTAGTCATCATTAACATTATTCTTATTCCTAATGGCTAAAGAGTTTTTGCTCGAATTACTCTTTGGATAACTAATTTTCGAAGTTTATATTAATTTTTCTATAAAAAATGCAATATCTTTGATTATTGGTGTTGCAGCTATTTTTATTATTATTTGTTATTATTTGAACTTTGGGCTTTATAGTTACAATTCTTGATTTCATTGTTTTTATGGTCAATATTTTTAATGTTGCTTGTATTGCTGATATGTTCTTGTTTTCATTACTATTTTGTTATTTCAGAATTTTAAATTGCATTCGCATGAATTGGCATTTGTACCACTAATATTACTAAATATGGTTACTCTACCTAATATAAATGCAATTTTCTTAATATTGGTGTTTTGGTGAGATTGTTACAATTTTGTTATTATTAAATTAAATTCTATTGTTATTTTTGTGATTCTATTCCAATTTTGTGGTTATTATTGCTAGTACTTGTATATGCAAATAACTATGAAGTTATCACCATTTTTACATTGTTTTTAAAAATAGTGTTAATATTACAAATTTTCTCGTAATTGTTCCTGTTTTATTATTGCTTTTTTGATCAGTATTCTTGCTTTTGGTCTAACAAGTGATTTTTTCATCATTAACATTATTCTTATTTCTAATGGCTAAAGAGTTTTTGTTCGAGTTCCTTTATGAATATTTATTTTTCGAAGTCTATGCTAATATTTCTTTAGAGCATGCAAAAAATTGATGATTGGTGTTGTAGATACTTTGGTTCTTGTTTTGTTATTATTACAAGTTTGGGGTTTATAGGTACAATTCTTGGGTTTCATTGCTATTATGGTAATTTTTTTTAAATTTGCTTGTTTTACTTATACATTCCAATTTTCAGATTTTTAAATTGCTTTCTTTTGAATTTCCATTATTAATACTAATATTAGTAGTTATTTGTTACAATTGCTAATATAAATGCCATTTTTTTAAATTTTGGTGTTTTGGTGATATAGTTATAATTTTATTATTGCAATTTTCGATTGTTTTATTGCTTTTTTTATTTTGTTTATTTGATCAGTATTGTTACTATAGCAACCTTATTGGTTCTTTCAATATTCTTTAACAGTACAATTGATATTATTATTGACTTTTTTACACTATTGCCATTTTTCAAAAATTATTGCTGTTTATTTTCATTTTATTACTACTAGTGTTATTATTCTAATTCCTTATTTATGATTATAGTGGGTAATGGTACTATTTCTAAAAAGAATATGCTTACTCTTTATCTAATACACACTTTTCTAATTATTACAATTTTCTTCTTCATTGTAACTATTGCAGTTGTATTGCTATTTCGATCATTATTGATATTATTGCTATCTTTAATGGTCCTTTGATTATTCTATTATTGCTGATAATTAAAAAAAGTCATTTTAATATTGTTCCATTATGAGCAAATGTGTAATAATGCCATTAATTGTAACAATAATAATAAAAATAGTAATTATATCTTTAAAGTTGTAGTAGTAACAAAGTTACTCCAAAAATAATGATAAGAGTATGTGTATTATTTTCAGAAATAGTACCATTACCTACTGGAATCATAAATAAATAGTGGAACTACACAGTTAGTAATAATAAATGAAAAATTATAGTAATAACTAGAAATTTAAAAATATCTTCAGTACTGACAAAAAAGTTAAAAGAAGGGAAGATGACATCAATTATTCAAGGGCTCTTTCTGGCATTAATTATTATTTCACTTATTAGTGATGTTGTTATCATATCTTTTTACTGATTTGCATGTTCTGCAGATGTTTACGATATTTTTTTTTGTAAATTCTATTTTTCTTAATTCATAATTGCAATTTTGCACATATGTATTACTAATGGCTTTATTATTATTTTTTATTTTAACAGTATTATTACTTTTGTTGTTACAAATTATTTTTTCACAATTAATGTTATTCTTATTTCTAATGCCCAGAGAGTTTTGTTTGAATTTCCATATTTATTTTTAATTAGTAGATAATTTTACTATATCTGTAAATAATGCAATTGTTTTAATATTTTGATATTTGAGCAATTTTTATTATTACATCTTAATGACATTATTACTGTTTAATAATCATTGTTACATTTAGTGTAATTATTGCAATTTTGCTGATAATTATTACTGATTGTCTTTTTATTTTTTATGTCAATATAGCTTCTTGAGCTGGCATAAGCGATATTTTTATCATTAACATTATTCTTATTTTTAATGGCTAAAGAGTTTCTGTTTGAATTTTCCTAAGTATTACTATTTCTTTGCAATTTTCACAGTTAATGTTAATATTTCTTTAAAGGAAGCAATTTGCTTAATTGGTGATGTTGCAGTTATTTTTTATTATTGCAACTTTAACCTTTATCATTGTAATTCTTGATTTTATTTCTATTTTCGTTTTTTTTGGTCAATATTGCTGGTATTACTGATACATATTTTAAGTAATTATTGTTACTTTTGCAAATATAAATGCAATTGCTCTTAATATTGTATTTTTTCAAATACTTACAATATTCTTATTATTTCATTTATCGTCATATATGTTACTAATTTTTATTCTTTTGTTAATTTGATCGTTATTGTTACTATTGCAATTTTTATTAGTTCTTTCAAAATTGTTTTATTGCTGATAAATAAAGATATTTTTAGTATTCCTCTAATATATAAATATTAACTGGTACAATTGACATTTTTCCAAAATATTTACTATTCTAATATAATTGCTATTTACGTCAATTTTATTTTTACTTGTGATATTATTCAAATTCCTTCAATATTTTCATGGTCATTTATTTGTGATTTTTATTATTCTTTTATTGATGATGTTGTCATTGCATCACTTCATTTTTGTTCATATTCATCTTTTTTCTTTATAGCTACTAATCTATTTATATCGATTTTTGTCGTTCTCGTTACAATTGCTCTGATTAATGCTATATTTGGTATATTGCTTATAATATTGATGTTTTTTATAATTTTATCATTATTGCTATTATTAGTGTCATTATTACAATTTTACTCATAATTATTGCTATTGTTTTTACTATTTCTCTTTTGATCAATATCACAGCTTTTGCTGGTATGAGTGATTTTTTCATAATTAACAATATTATTATTTCTTATTGGAAAAGAGTGTTGGTTTGAATTCCTTCATGTATTATTCATTTTCGAAGTTAATTTTACTGTTTCTGTAAAGAATGCAATTGCTTTGATTATTGAATTTGCAGTTATTCTTTTGGTTATTCTATTATTACAAATTTGGTCTTTATATTAATAATTCTAATTTTATTGTTATATTAGTCATTATTGTTAATATTTCTGATACTAGGAACATTTATTTTTCATTTTCATTACTACCTTATTATATCTTATTTTAATAATTTTTATTATAATTGCCACACTCATCACTAATATTAATAACTATTGTTTCTACTGGCAATAATAATGCAATTGCTTTTAATTTTGGAGTTTCGGTCAAATAATTACGATGGTATAATTATTACAATATTAGTCTTCATTTTTGCTATTTTTGTTCAGTTGCTATTTTGATAATGTTTCTATTGCTACCTTAAATGGTTCCTTTAATATTTTTTTTAAATTATTATTGGTGATGAAAAAAGGTATATGTTAATATTTATGTATTTACTACTAACCTACTGGTGCAATTACTATAAATATTTATTTATATCTATTATTTATACTCTTCTAAAATTTGCTAGCTTTGTGTTTTTTATCACTACTTTTGTTTTCATTCTATATTGTTCAAAATATCCACAGAACCTTATTTTCAATTATTAATATTGATGTTATTGTTGATATTATAATCGCATCCTTTGATATTTTTTTCAGAGCTGCAGATTCATATTTTTTTGTAATTCCTATTTATTATAATTTATAATTGAATTATGCACATATTTGGTACAATTGGTTTTATTATTGCTTTTTTTTACACTATTGTTGCATTTGCTGGTATAAGTTATTTTTTCATCATTAATATTATTCTTGTTTCTAATTAAAAGAGTTTTTGTCTGATTTCCAGTACGTAATATTATGCTTTGTAGGTAATATTGATATTTATTTTTATTTTAGTAGTTAATGTTGCTATTTCTGTAAATAATGCAATTGCTTTGATATTTGGCGAATGGAGTCATTTTTAATATAATTACAGCTTTGTTCTTTATAGCTACCTTTCTTGTTTTATTGTTTTACTTGTCGTTATTGTTACTATTTCTCTTATTAATGATGTTTTTCTTTATTGCTAATAATGATGATAATACTGTTATTTTTCTAATTATTGTTACAATTAAGTGTCATTATTAAATTTTTTTAATTATTGTTACTATTGTTATTATTGGTTTTTATTGTTATTATTGCTCTTTGATTAGTATTGTAGTTTTTTTTGGGTAAGTGATTTTTTCATCATCAACAATAGTCTTATATCTAACGTGTTAAGAATTTTTGTTTGATTTCCGCTATGTATTATTCATTTTCGCAGTTAATGTTACTATATAAGTAAAGAATGCAATTACTTTGAATGCATTTACTTTAGTTGTTATTTTATTATTACAAATATGGTATTTTTAGTTACAATTCTACTTACCATTCCTAATTATGTCTTTATTGTTAATATTCTTGGTATTGCCTATGTTTTTTCATTTCCATTACTCTTTTGCTAATTCTGTTTTGTTATTTATTTTCGTCTGAAATTTCATACTTATTGCTAATTAGTAGTTATTCTTACTATTGCTACTGTGAATTGCTCTTAATTTTGGTGTTTTGGTCAAATAATTACAATTTTGATATTATTACAGTTTTCATCTTTATCGTTGTTTTTTTTTTCTTCTATTGTTTCTATTGGTTTTATTATTCCTTCTTTTTTATCATTGTTGCTGTTTTTGCTGGTGTAAGTGATTTTTTATTATTAACACTATTCATTTTTCTGATATCAATGTAGTTTTTGCTTGAATTCCACTATGTAATGATAATTTTCTTAGTTAATGATGATATTCATTATTTTTAGTTGATTATGTTACCTTTTTTTGTAAATAATATGCAATTGCTTTGATTATTGGTGGTGGATTCATATTTGTTTTTATTCATCTTTTTTCCTTTATAGCTTGTGTTTATATCTATTTTAGTCGTTCTCGTTACAATTAATCTGACTAATGCTATATTTGGTATATTGCTTATAATATTGATGATGTTTTCAAAGTTTATCATTATCGCTATTATTAGTGCCATTATTACAAATTTGCTCATAATTATTGCAATTGTTTTATAATTTTTCCTTTTGCTGGTATGAGGGATTTTTTCATCTTTAACAATATTGTTTTTCTAGTGGGAAAAGTGTTGGTTTGAATTCCTTCGTGTTATTCATTTTCCAAGTTAATTTTACTGTTGCTGTAAAGAATGCAAATTCTTTTATTATTGATGTTGCAGTATTTTTTTGGTTATTCTGTTATTATTTCAAATTTGGTCTTTATATCTATAATTCTTATTTTATTGTTATTTTAACCATTATTGTTGATATTTCTGATACTAGGAATATTTTTTCATTTTCATTACTATCTTTTTATATCTTTTTTCAACTATTTTTTATTAGAAATGCCATACTCATTATTAATAATAATAGTTATTGTTACTATTGGTAATAATAATGCAATTGCTTTTAAATTTATAGTTTGGGTCAAAAAATTACAATGGTATTATTATTACAAAATTGTTCAGTTGCTATTTTGATCATTAGTGTTTTTATTGCTACGTTAATTGGTTCCTTTAGGATTTTTTTTTCATTATTATTGGTGATGATGAAAAGTATTTGTTGATATTGCTGTATTTAC
>JAXCGZ010008590.1:0-29447 GCA_037179515.1 Halocaridina rubra
TCTCTCTATTTAAATTTCGTGCTTCTCACCCCAAATCCTTCCCATCCGATTTCCCCCCTCACCAGTGCATGACACCCTTAATAAGGGCCACTGATCCCCCCCATCCTATCCCATTCATTTCATCTCAGCATTGTCAGTTCTCTCTCTCTCTCCTCTCTCTCCTCTCTCTCTCTCTCTCTCTCTCTCTCTCTCTCTCTCTCTCTCTCTCTCTCTCTCTCTCTCTCTCTCTCTCTCTCTCTCTCTCTCTCTCTCTCTATATATATATATATATATATATATATATATATATATATATATATATATATATATATATATATATATATATATATATAATTGTGACTACTTAATTATGCTTACGGGAAAGAGCCCAAAGCTCATATCTTCCCGTCTCCTGATCGGTTCCATTTTGTACTTATTGATACTTATCATACCAGTCCTTAAAACTATGGATTGAGTTAGCATTAACTACCTCCTCGCTTAGCGAATTCCAAATATCAACTACTCTTACACTAAAAAAGTACTTCCTTACATCCTGCAAAGAAATTTTTTTTACGAAGCTTCAAAATATGACCTCTAGTTCTAGAGCCAGCCATATCAACATATCGATCCCTATCTACTTTATATATATGTGTGTTTGTGTGAGTGTGTGATTACCTAATTATCCTAATTGTGCTTACGGGAAAGATCCCAAAGCTCGTATCTTCCCGTCTCCTGATTGGTTCCATTTTGTACTTAGTGATACTTATCATACCTGTCCTTAAAACTATGGATTGAGTTAGCATTAACTACCACCTCGCTTAGCGAATTCCAAATATCAACTGCTCTTACACTAAAAAAGTACTTCCTTACATCCTTGTGGTATGGACATTTTCGCACCGAGTGTCATCAAGGTGGTGAGATTTTTATCCCACTATTTTATGCCAATAATTGTGGTGTTGTTCTTCTTTTGGTAGCGTGGTTGGTGATAACAGATAAGCATCTTCTTTATAGGTTTTATCTCTAGATCAACAATTATTTCCTCAGAGCTCCAATTCCTACAGTTCCTGTCACGAACGATTCCGGATTCCCGCCCCCAAGGGGAAGACTGTTAAGCTGTGGACGTGATGTCTGCCCCAGACAAGATCTGACCTCTCACTGACTAGGCTCTCTTGTGCTACTCATTGCGATCAGTGGGTATCGAGCGCGTCACTGCCATCTGGCACTTATAGGCATCTCTGAAATGCCTTGTGAGGCTATAAGCATCTTTAATTGCCTTACGACATCCTGCAAAGAAGTTTTCTTACGAAGTTTCAAAGTGTGACCTCTAGCTCTAGAGCCAGCCATATCAAAATATCGATCCCTATCCACTCTGTCATAACAATGAAGGAATTTAAACACTGTCATCATATCCCCCTCAATCTTCTCACTTCGAGTGATGGTAAGTCTAATTCCCTCAGCCTCTCATCATAACTGGGATTGCGTATTTTTGGCACCAGTTTTGTGGTATGTGTTTGAACTTTTTCGAGCTTAGCTACGTGCTTTTTCAAGTGTGGATTCCAAAAGGGGGCTGAAAATTCAAGTTTTGACCTCACTTAGGTTACATAACTATTTCTGAACATTTCCTTGTCCATGTGCCTGAAGGCTACCCTTATATTTGATAAGAAAGCATACGTCTGCCCTTACTATGCCATATATATTTATTTCTGGAGACAAATCTGCCAGTATGTTTACTCCTAGATCTCTCTCATTCTCTGTCTCTTGAAGTTGTACTCCTGCCACCGAGTAGTCAAGCTTGGGCTTTCTTGCACTTGTATCCATTCTCATTACCTTACAAAGTGGCTAATTTCATTAGCCACTTTTCTGACCACTCATGGAGACTATTTAGACCTTCCTGAAGTTCTCTACCATTGTTCTCGTTTCTTACTTACTTCACAATATTTGCAGCATCTGCAAACATATTTATGAATGAATGTACAGACTCTGGTAGGTCATTTACAGACTGTGGTAGGTCATTTACATATACAAGGAACAAAAGTGGCCCTAAAACTGAAACCTGTGGAAATCCACTACTAACTCTTCCCCATTCAGACAATGAGTGTCTTACTCTAACCCTCTGTTCCCTTCCTTCTAAGTAAGTTTTTATCCATTCCAAGACATTTCCACCTATTCTAGCCATTGCTTGCAGCCTCTTAATAAGTCTCTCGTGTGGGACAGTGTCAAATGCTTTCTGGAATTCTAGGAATATGCAATCTGCCCAGCGCTCTCTTCCCTGTAAGATTCGGGTTACCACATCATAAAATTCTAATAAGTTTGTTACTGTTGATCTGCCTTCTCTGAATCCATGTTGTCTTACTGACAAAAAGTTGAGGGATTCCAAGTAAAGAGAGAATTGTTTCCTTAGTAGTTTCTCCATAACTTGTGTGTGTGTGATTAAATAATTGTGCTTACGGGAAAGAGCCCAAAGCTCGTATCTTCCCGTTTCCTGATTGGTTCCATTTTGTACTTAGTGATACTTATCATACCTGTCCTTAAAACTGTGGATTGAGTAGCATTAACTACCTCCTCACTCAGCGAATTCCAGTTATACTCTTACACTAAAAAAAGTACTTCCTTACACCCTGCAAAGAATTTTTCTTACGAAGCTTCAAAGTATGACCTCTAGTTCTAGAGCCAGCCATATCAAAATATCGATCCCTATCCACTCTATCATAACCATGAAGGAATTTAAAGACTGTCACCATATCCCCCCTCAGTCTTCTAGCTTCGAGTGATGGTAAGTCTAATTCCCTCAGCCACTCATCATAACTGAGATTGCGTATATCTGGCACCAGTTTCGTGGCATGTCTTTGAACTTTTTCGAGCTTAGCTATGTGCTTTTTCAAGTGCGGATTCCAAAATGGGGCTGCATATTCAAGTTTTGGCCTCACTTAGGTTACATAAATATTTCTGAACATTTCCTTGCCCATGTGCCTGAAGGCTACCCTTACATTTGTTAAAAAACTTATGTTGCCCTTTCTATGCCATTTATATGCATTTCTGGAGACAAATCTGCCAGTGTGTTTATCCCTAGATCTCTCGCATTCTCTGTCTCTTGAAGTTGTACTCCTACCACTAAGTAGTCAAGCTTGGGCCTTCTTGCACTTGTACCCATTCTCATTACCTTACAATTTGAAGTACTGAATTTTATTAGCAACTTTTCTGACCACTCATGGAGACTATTTAGATCTTCCTGAAGTTCTCTACCATTGTTCTCGTTTCTTACTTTCTTCACAATCTTTGCATCATCTGCAAACATATGCATGAATAAATTTACAGACTATGGCAGGTCATTTACTGTACAAGGATCAAAAGTGGCCCTAAAACTGAACCCTGTAGAATTCCACTACTAACTTCGCCATTCAGACACTGAATGTTTTACTCTAACCCTCTGTGCCCTTCCCTCTAAGTATATTTTTATCCATTTCAAGACATATCCACTTATTCTTGCCATTGCTTGCAGTTTCTTAATAAGTCTCCCATGTGGGATAGTGTCATATGCTTTCTTGAAGTCTGGGAATATCCATCTGCCCAGCCCTCTATTTCCTGTAAGATTTGGCTTATATCATCATAAAATTCTAATAAATTTGTTACTGTTGAGTTACCTTCTCTGAAGCCATGTTGTCTCTCTGACAAAAAGTTGAAGGATTCCAAGTGAAGAGAGATATGTTTCCTTAGAAGTTTCTCCATAACTTTTTAAACTATGCTGGTCAAGGAAACAGGTCTATAGTTTAGATCCGTATCTCTCCTTCCCTTTTTGAAGATAGGTATCATGTGTACTTGTTTCCAGCATCTTGGAATCTCCCCTGACTCCAGCGACTTTTTGAATATGATACTGAGTGCCACTGATTGTTTGCATACCTCTGTGGGTGAAAGGATGAGCTTCTATCTCTGCAATCTGAGGGGGTGGGGTATTTTCTACTGTAAATACTAACAGAAACTCCTTGTTCAATTATTTGCAGATCTCTTCATACGTCTCAGTGATGCTTCCATCCGCTCTCTTTAGCTTTAAAACCTGTCCTTTGACCTTCAGTTTTCCTCTGATAAAGCTGTGGGAAAGTTTGGATTTTCTTTAGCCTTCCCGGTGATATCTCTTTCATTGTCTCTCTCTTTCCTCTTCTTGTACTTTGGTAATCATTTTCTGCTCTTTTATGAATCTTCCAGGCATTTATGTTTTTCTCCTATACTTTTTCCAGCATTTGTCTCTCCACTCGTTAGCTCTCTTACACTCATTATTGAACCATTTCTTTCTGACATGGACAAATCCAATTTTGGTGGAAAGTATGCAACAATTGACTATCTTCCCATATTCCACACAAAAGATGTTGTACATATCTTGTACAGATTTGTTGTTAATTAAGGTCCTCCAGACAATAACTGCAAAATGCTTATTCATGTTGATGTAATCTCCTTTTGGATGGTTCCTCCTTTTGTTCTCACTTGCCTCTACTTTCAGGCAGAACATCTTCGATGATATACTCCATCAACAACACACAGTGGTTAATCTTTTCAAGTGGTGGTACATGCTCAATTTTTTCAATATCCAACACATTATCTGTGAATACTAGATGAAGCAGTATAGGCTCATTCCCACACCAGAGCCTCATTGGTTCCAGTACATGTTGGTGTAGGAAATTTCGTTGTACAGTGATCCTTCGCTCTATCGCGTTTCTTGCCTCGCGAATTCACTTTACCGCGATTTTTTTGGCTTTTTTTGGGGGGGGTATATGCAAAAATATTAAAATATTTAAAAAATAAAATTTTCCGGATTTTCATTATTTTATTGAAAAAAATTTTTTCATTATTTAATTAATAACAAAAATTCATTTCCCAGTCTACGAATAATAAAACAGTTAAAAATAGTAAAAAACATAAATTTAGATATATAACTCACAGTATTCCAGTGTAAGCGTAAAATTAAATTAAAATATCTATGTAAATATAGGGTGATCCTACTCCGCGAAATTCCTGTCTCGCGCCGGGTCCCGGAACCAAACCTTCGCGATAATCGAAGGAACACTGTATACAATCTAGGAATCTTGCCCCGAAAGAGTCCTCCCCACTGTGTTGGTGAAGATTTTTGCAATCTATCTCTATGATTCAAATATGCCATACTCAAAATCCTACATTTTCTCTCCCTTGTGTGTATGATTACCTAAATGTGCTTACGGGAAAGAGCCCAAAGCTGGTATCTTCCCATCTCCGGATCGGTTCCATTTTGTACTTATTGATGCTTATCATACTTGTCCCTAAATCTATGGATTTAGTTAACATTAACTACCTCCTAGCATAGCGAATTCCAATTATCAACTATTCTTACACTAAAAAAGTACTTCCTTACATCCTGCAAAGAAGTTTTCTTATGAAGCTTCAAACTATGACCTTTAGTTGTAGTGCCAGCCTTATCAATATATCGATCCCTATCCACTCTATCATAACCATGAAGGAATTTAAAGACTGTCACCATATCCCCCCTCAATCTTCTAGCTTCGAGTGATGGTATGTCTAATTTCATTAGCCTCTCATCATGGCTGAGACTGCGTATTCCTGGCACCAGTTTTGTGGCATGTCTTTGATCTTTATCAAGCTTAGCTATGTGCTCTTTCAAGTGCGAATTCCAAAAGGGGGTTTTATATTCAAGTATTGGCCTCACATAGGTTACATAAATATTTCTGAACATTTCCTCTTCTATGTGCCTGAAGGCTACCCTTACATTTGCTAAGAAATCATATGCTGCCCTTACTATGCCATTTGTATACATTTCTGGAGACAAATTTGCCCGTATGTTTTCTCCTAGATCTCTCTCGTTCTCTGTTTCTTGAAGTTGTACTCCTGCCACCGAGCAGTCAAGCTAGGGCTTTCTTGCACTTGTACCCATTATCATTACCTTACATTTTGAAGTATTGAATTTCATTAGCCACTTTTCTGACCACTCATGCAGACTATTTAGATCTTCCTGAAGTTCTCTATCATTGTTCTTGTTTCTTGCTTAGCGAATTCCAATTATCGACTACTCTTACACTAAAAAAGTATTTCCTTACATTCTGCAATGAAGTTTTCTTACGAAGCTTCAAACTATGACCTCTAGTTCTAGTGCCAGCCGTATCAAAACTATCGATCCCTGTGCACTCTGTCATAACCATGAAGGAATTTAAAAACTGTCACCATATCCTCCCTTAATCTTCTAGCTTTAAGTGATGGTAAGTTTAATTCCCTCAGCCTCTGATCATAACTGAGATTGTGTATTTTTGGCACCAGTTTTGTGGCATATCTTTGAACTTTTTCCACCTGAACTAATTCTTTTTTTAAGAGCGTATTCCAATAGGGTGCTGCATATTCACTCCCCCTCCACCAATCCCTCCTACTAAGTGCTGCCTTTGGTACTTTGAACATACCCAACATGAAAATTTGTGTAACTTCCTCTTTGACTTCCCATGGGATGACTACTGCTTTCAGTCCTGCAACCTTGATCAGGTAGCTCTAAAAATTTGCCAAGATCTGTTCCCCTAAACCTGGGTTTGACCATGGCTATCCAGGCCAGTAATTGGGCACGAGGATCTTACCAAGCCTCTCCTTCTGATTTAACTCGCTCTGCTTTTATTGTTGCTAGGAATCGCTGCACTGCTCAGATTCGAAGGTCTAAGATTTCCTTTATAAGAAGGAAAGTTGATGACCTTAAATCCTCTCCCACTGACAAATGCTTCTGTTCCTTAACCAAAAACCTCTCCAAAAACTTTTGTAACTCATGCTTTCCTCCTCTCATTCATTCTGATGGTTCTATAGCTTGCTCTCCCACTGACAAAGCCACTCTCTATGGCTCTCATTTTTCTTCCAACTCTTCTATTAACGATTCCAGCGCACCTGTTCCTCAATCTTTACCCCTCTAACCCTATGCCCTCCCTTATCCTTTCTTCACGCAAAGTTCATAAGGTTCTTCGCTCATTAAAGACGAACAAGGCATCTGGTCCTGATGGTATCCCTGCAAGGTACCTTAAGGAGTTTGTAGATGAACTGGCTTCCATGCTTTGGCATCTTTTTCTCCTCATTCTGTCAGCCAGTATCTATCCTTCATCTTGGAAGCATGCTCTAGTTCAACCCGTTCCTAAGAAGGGTGACCACTCTGTTCCTTCAAACTACTAACCTATTGCCCTAACCGCCTTTATTGCTAAAGTTTTTGAAACTTTGCTCAATGCTCACTTCCTGAAATGCCTTGAATCTACCTCACTTATCTCCGATCATCAGTACGGCTTCTGCAAGTTAAGATCCACTGGTGATCTCCTGTCCTCTCTGAGGAATCATGGGGAATCCTTTGTCGTCGCCCTTGATATCTCTAAGGCTTTTGACAGAGTCTGGCACAAGGCTCTGTTGGCCAAACTCCCTGCCTATGGCTTTACCCCTTCTTTCTGTTCTCTGATTTCCAGCTTTCCTTATGACCATTTTATATCTGTAGTTGTTGATGGCGCGACATCTAGCCCTTTCTCTGTTACTAGTGGTGTTCCACAGGGCTCTGTTCTATCACCTACTCTGGTCTTCCTCTTCGTCAATGATTTTCTACAATCCCCATCTTCCTCTCTTCTTCATGCCTTTGCTGATGATTTTACCCTTTATTTTTCCTCTGCCTTTTCTTCACAACCTTCATTTGCTACTTGTAATCAGTCTCGTATCAATCTTTCTTCTACTCTCAATTCCTATTTTCTGAGGGTATCTGAGTGGGGCACTCAAAATTTAGTTAAATTCAATGCCTCCAAGACACAGTTTCTGGCTATCTCTTTATCTTCTCCTCCTGCTATCCGTATTGTCATCGAAACTAACGAAATTTACCCTCTTAATTCTATCAATATATTAGGAATCCATATAGACTCTAACTTGTCTTGGAGGAATCACATAATCCAAATTTCTAAATCTTCATGAAAAAACGTGGGGTTTGGTTTGTTTTCGTCATTTCTTTTCCTCTTTATAGCTACTTAAAATTTATAATGGTCTTATCCATCCTTGCTTTGAATACTGCTCATACATCTGAGGTACTTCTTCTTATAATGTACTTATCTCCTAGATAAGGTTGAATCTAAGGCAGTCAGACTCATTAATGATCCTTATCTTACTTCTAATCTGGATTCTCTCTCTCTTTGCTGTAAGGTATCTTCCCTATCTCTTTTCTATCGCTACTACTTCCATCGCTGCTCTGAGGAGTTTGCGAGTTGCATCCCTTCCTCACTGTCGTGTAACACTCGCCAAGCGCCCTCACCTCACAGGTACTTTGTGGAGATTTGTAGCTCGCTGATTGGTCGGTGCAGCGACTGCTTCTTCCCATCTACCTCCAGACTCTGGAACTCTCTTCCTCTTTCTGTCTTTCCTAATTCTTATGACCTATCTTCCATCAAAAAGTGGATCTATCGTCATCTCAGAGCCTAGTCCTCCATATCTCTGGATCCTCTGTACTTTGACTGTTTTATCTGTCTGTCATTTTCCTTTGTGTGATATTACCTCATCTCTGCCTTGCCCTTGACCTTTTTATTTTCCTTTGTCTCGGTGTTTTCCTGTGCCCGGGCCTTTATTGATTAGGGCAGTTTTTGTCTGTCCTGGTGTCACACTTATAAAAAGAAAAACAAAGCTTTGGCCTCACATAGGTTACATAAATTTTTCTGAACATTTCCTTGTCAATGTGCCTGAAGGCTACCCTTACATTTGCTAAGAAAGCATATGCTGCCCTTACTATGCCATATATATGCATTTCTGGTGAGAAATCGGCCAGTATGTTTACTCCTAGATATCTCTCATCATCTGTCTCTTGAAGTTGTACTCCTGCCACCAAGTAATCAAGCTTAGGCCTTCTTGCAATTGTACCTATTCTCATTTCCTTACATTTTGAAATATTGAATTTCATTAGCCACTTTTCTGACCACTCATGCAGACTAGTTAGTTCTTCCTGAAGTTCTCTACCATTACTTGTAATTCTCTGTCTCCTGATCGGTTTCATTTATATACTCAATGATACTTATATTTGTCCTTAAAACTATAAATTGAGTTAGCATTAACTACCTCCTCGCTTAGCGAATTCCAATCATCAACTATTCTTACAGTAAAAAAGTACTTCCTTACATCCTTCAAAGAAGTTTTCTTACAAAGCTTCAAAGAATGACTTCTAGTTCTAGAGCCAGTGATATCAAAATATCAATCCCTGTCCTCTGTGTCGTAGCCGTGAAGAAGATTAAAAAGCCGTCACCATATCGCCCCTCATTTTTCTAGCTTCCAGTAATGGAATGTCTTAATTCCCCTAGCCTCTCCTCATAACTGAGATAGCATATTTGTTGTACCAGTTTCGTAGCATATCTTCATGTGTGTATGTGTGTTTGTGTGTAAATACCCAGATGTGCTTACGGGAAAGAGCCCTATGCTTGTGACTCCCTCATCTCTGGGTCGGTTCCAATTTTGTACTCAGTTATACTTATATTTATCCTTAAAACTATGAATTGAGTTAGCACTAATTACTTCCTCGGTTAGCAAATTCCAATGATCAACTATTCTTATATTGAAGAAATACTTCCTTACATCAAGCAAAAAAGTATTTTTTACAGAGCTCTAAGCTATGACATCTAGTCATATCCGCTCTGTCAAAACCATGCAGGAATATAATAACCGTCACCATATCCCCCTTCATTCTTCTACCTCGAGTGTGTGTGTGTGTGTGTGCATTTATCAAATTGTATTCACCTAATTGTGCTCACAGGTGAGAGCCATGTGCTTTAAATGCTATGTTTATTGGTTGGTTCATCTCTACTCTAAAACACTCGTTACATATGTTCCTACAACCACAAATTGCATATATAGCATTCACTGTTTACTCATTTAGCAAATTTCTCTTATCAGCTATTCTTACGCTAAAAAAAAAAAAAATTACCTTTTTACGTCCTGCAGAGACGTTTCTTGCAAAGCTTCAAACTATGGCCTTTGGTTCTAGAGCCACCCATGTCAATATATCACTCTTAATCCATCTGTCAAAAGTAAAAAGAAATTTAAAAATCTTACATTTACCATATCTCCCCCTCTTCCTTCTAGCTTTGAGTGATGGTAAGTCTTAACTCCTCTTAGCCTTTCCTCATAACTGATATGATATATTCTCCAAATCATACACTGTATATGTTTTTTCAAGTGTGGATTCCAGCAAGGTGTTGCGTATTCAAGCTTTGGCTTCATATGTGTCTCATGCATATTTCTGAACAATTCCTTATCCCTGTCTTAAAGCCAACCTTATGTTTGCTAAGAAAGCTTAAGCTACCTTTACTTTACCATGAATTAGATTAAGCGCACCACCAAATATTTAAGTCTTTTCTGGCTGTTACTTGCAAGTTCTTACCAAATCGTCCATGTGGGACTGTTATATGGTCTCATTTATTGCCTTACACTTATGTAAGTCTGTCTCAACAGAAAGTAAAAGTTGATTATGTGTATCATTTGTTTTTTCTTTCTTTTCTATAATTTTTTTATTATATATAAATTGATGCTGGAGTGTATGATCTATTATGTCTTTTTATATGATCTTTTGCCATAGAATTGTCAAATTGAACATAAGGTTTTATCTGTGTCTTTCATGTTTTGTGGTGTCATTTATCTTGTGCTTCTTGTTTTTCTCTTACATAAGCCTCTGCCATAGAAGAGTCATACTTAAAGTATACTCTTATTACTTTCTTTCTCTTGTATAAATATTTGCCATGGAAATGTCTAGCTTGACTCTGTTATCTATTTTGTTTTCCTTTTTGCTTTGTGGTGTTTTATCAGAGTAAATTAAGTCTGAGTGTGTGTTTTGGTTTCTGGTATCCTTTTCGTAATATATCATGTAAGAATATCAAGCGTGTGTGTGTTTTTTTATGTTTTTTTTTTTAGCTCTCTTATGTATACTTTTCTCCACAAAGATGTAAATTTTGAGTGTGTGATATCTTAATGTAATTTTAATGACTTTATCTTAATCCATAATAAAGTGAGGCTACATCATCTTAGTATGTAACGGTCTCCTTTCTGTTATCTCTTAAATTTGTTATCTGAAGATGTGAAAGATGATTATATACAGTAGTGCTAAAATGCCTTTGTAATGACATTAATAACCTGATCTCAGTCAATTACACTAAAGCTATAACTCAGACAATTTGACTCTTTTATTCACTGCCATCAATTATTAAAGTGGCAAACAGTAAATAGGAGGAAATTAGGATTGGTGCTGCTAAACTGCATGGAAACTAAAAAATTAATGCTTCTCCTTTCTAATAGTGCCTGTTTTTATGTTTTGTCTCCATACATCCTGTCAAGAATATCACATACAATAGATCTGAGGAGGGTGTAAGGGAACTTACAGAGTTTCATATTTTATTTTTAAAATCAGGGTTATCCCTTGAACAGCTACCAAAGTGATCTGCATCACATATATGTAATTAATCCAATTTACTTAATGGTACATGATAACTGATACATAAAAGACATGAAGTAAAATTTTTGCATAATTGAAAGTTACAGTAGTCTCCAGTATACTTAAAAGTAAGTGTAGAAATAGGTGTGGGACTAGATGGTTCATTTAAAGTGGAGGTATTATTGAGGAATATGGGGGAAAATGATCCCCCTTAAAATACTTAAAATTAAATTTACTACCATACTTAGATGAATATAAGATACGAACTTGGAGGTAATTACATTATACATAATGAGGATAAGGTGAGTAAATTACACAATGTCCTTTAGATTGCGATGAACAAAAACCTTGCAAAAAGACCATCCAGTGGTATTGCAGATGTCATGTATATCAACGAAACTGTTGAATATGACTAGTGGGAAATTTCCTTATGTCATGGGAAAAGACTTATTGGAAGGCAGCGGAGTTTCAAGGTATTTATTCTCTCTATGTCAGGGTGTAGAAAAGGATTTCCTTTTATGTTATGGGAAGAGATGTTAAGGCAGTCACTGGGCAGAGCTCGCTGTCCTGTAATATTTAAATGATGATAGGGTTCCTGTTGTTTAATATATTTATTCGTATGAAGAAGGCTTGATCTAATTGAATTGATAGGGCTGGATCTAATTGAATTGATAGGATATCATCAACAAGCTATTATAGAAAACTGTCGTCACATCTAAAATCCATCATTTCACTAATTCTGCAACCCTCCAAGGTTGGTGAGAAATATTGCTTTGGTCTGAATACTGATGTGAGAAACTTTAGACTTGAAGGGGCTTATTTCCAAAAAGTCAAGCGCTTTATGAAGGGCCCATAGTGGGGTGAGGAGACGTTTAGATCTTATCTGAGAAAGGAACTCGGCAAGTACTACAGCAGAGACATCTTTGTAGAAGACATGGCGAATGGGTATAGCCAATGCTTCTTTAGTAGTATCAAACATTGCTGTTGAGAGATTTTTTAATGAGGATATAGTTCTTAGGAATTTAAGACTGCCCTGACTGCGTTCCTAACTGTATTCATTTGTATGAAGGTTATAAAGGTTGGCTAAGCAGTCTCGCAATGTCTTGTGGTAGAGTTCCTTGCGGCTTGCAGGAGAATGAAGAGTACCTACACGTGGAAAAAGGAGGATCATACCTTCAAAAATATCCAGATGTGAAGGAACAGGAGGAACAATAAGCAACATTTCAAAGATACTGACACTACCTTCAGAGATAAGGAGTAGATATTCCAATGCTGCAGTGCAGGGTTACCATCTCCAATATTTCTGAATCTGTCACCTGGTTTTTCACAAAAGGACTATCAGCGCTGCTCAACCTTTGAATGATTGAAGAGTTTCCAAAATCTTTGAATATTAGAATTATATAGATCAACTTACAGCAATCCAATTGATTTTGAATGCATCTACTGCTAATGCTTCCTAGTCTCTGATTGATAAGACATACGGATTCAGGTTTTTGTTTCCTGATATGGTGAATAAGTTCGCATGATGTTCTGAAACTTGTTCCCCAAGCTCTGGAAGGATACTCGGTCCTGTGAATATTCTGACTGGATGCAGCTCTTGTGAGATAGGCAATCTGCCAAGATGTTTTGTAAGCCTTTTACATCATACACAGGTGATTCTCCTCTTCCTCAACATTATTTTCTATGGTAGTACCCATATGGTTCAGGGTCGGCAACTTTGACGAGCCTCCTCTTTTGATATAGTGGAATACAGTTATGTTGTTGCAGTGAAGGTAGAATCTAGATTGCCTCTTTGCCCTTATATTTCTCAAGATGATATAGACTGCTGCCAGATCCCTCATGATTATGTTACAATGGTTTAGATATGCCGACCAAATTCCAGTTCAGTCTTGGCTGTCGGATGTTTGACATCCCCTGCCCTTATTTAAAGCGTTCATTCAAATGTTCAGAGAGTTCTCATAACTGGTCACTTTTCCAGGAAACTATGTACATCATTTGGCATATCTACTTTTTGTCCCAGGTGGTTGTTGTGTTGTGTGTGTGTGGTGTTGTTGTTATTGTTTTTTCTTTATTTTGTTTTTATTTTTTATTATTTTTTTTTTTTACTGGAAAGCAGAACCAGTTCATTTCCTAAAAGGTAGCTTTCATAATGGGCTCTACTATGGATGCATAATGGAGTTTGCCCATTATCTTCATTTGGCACTAAGAAAACATTTAAGAAAAACTAGCTGCTTTAGATGAAGACAGAAATAAGGGAAATAGTAAACAATAAAATAGACAGACTGAAAGAATACTCAAAGTAATGAAAATGTAGAAATATGGAGGATTAGGCCTTGAAATGGCAAGAGATCTAGTTTTTATTAACTGTAGACTCTGTATATCCCACAGGAGAGCACACACGCTGACAACAATGTTTTTCATGATCTGCTTTTTAGTGTATGAGGCTGTGACTCCCCCTGATGAAGATATGGTAGATAACACAAAGAGGTAAGATTGTTATTAAATGTATCATCCGTTATTTTTCATGTCAGGAGAATATCCCTTGAAGGATTATATTCCCACACTATCATTTGGTGAAAGTAGAGGAAAGGGTAGAGAATTGTGGAATGAGGAGGTGAGTGCAGTTATAGCTGAAGAGAAGCAGGCATATGAGGTCTGGTTGTGGAGGCAAAAGTAATGTATAGTGTAGAGATTAGCAAAGCGTGTGGTGAGGGAGGCAAAGAGAAAAATGGATGTGAGGTTGGGTGTATGCTTTTCTGAAAGTTATTAAAGGAATAAAAAGATTTTTCGGAAGAAGTGAAAAGTGTGCAGAAAGGTGTGTCTAGTAGGGAGGGGAAGGTGAAAGGAGCAGAAAGACAGTTGTAGTAGACGAAATAATGATGTGATTGAGATGGGCTGAATAATTCAAGGAACTGCTAAATGAAGAAAATAATAGACAGGCATAGATTGTGGCTGAGGAATATGAATGGAGAATACAGTGTTTGATCAGGAAAACAATCGAGATATAACATAAGAGGAAGTACAAACGGCAGTGAGAGTAACAGAAGTAGGTAAAGCACCAGGGATAGAAGTGGATCATGTAGTCTGCTTTGGAGACACTATAGTGGAAAGGATGGTAAGGATGTTGAATGTATGTTTTAGGAGAAGAAGGTATCAGTTGATTGGAGGAGTGCATGTGTGGACCCACTATAAAAGGAGGTTAGATAAGAATGAATGTAGTGGTGTTAGACGAATTAGTTTGTTGAGTGTAGTTATTAATGTATATGGAAGAGTGTTGATTGAGAGAAGTAGAAAAGATACTGAGACAAATCTGTGTGGAACAGAGGAAATGGTATGCAGATCTGGTGTGTGTGGTATGACAGGTGTGTAAGAAGGTCTTAAAGAAAGGTAAGGACACTTTTTGAGATTATATGGACTTGGAAAAAGTGTATAACAGAGTTGATAGAGACGCATTGTGGAATGTAGTGCAATTGTATGGAATACATGGAAGTTAGCTGAGTGAGGTCAAGAGTCGCCGAGTTGTTTTATGTGTACAGTATATGGATGGTGTGGTAAGGGAATTAAATGAACAAGTGATAGGCAGAGGCTTGGAATTAGCTCGTGGAAATAGAACTTTTTAGCAAGTGAATTAATTGCTATTTGCAGATGACACATCATTGGTGGATGATTCTGAAGATGAACTGTAGCATCTGGTGACTGAGTTTGTTTGGGTGTGCGTAAGAAGGAAGTTGCGGATGACTATTGGTAAAAGTAAAGTTATGAGATGTATGAGGTATGTTAATGGTGGTATCTTGAATTTGAGAGTGAATGGGGGAACTTCTTGAGGAAGTTGAGGGTTTTAAGCTCCGAGGTCGCTCATGGAAGGGATTAGACGAGTGAATGTGGAGGTTAGTCATAGAATGAGGAAAGTGAGTAAATGTCCAGGTGGTATGAAAAGTACGATGAGGAAAATGTATTTAGGAATGAATGCAGAGAGAAGGATATATGAAAGTGTGATTGTGCTGACGGCATTGTATGGATCAGAGACTTGGAATGCAAGAAAGGTTGAAGAGAATAAGCTGTTATAAAGATGAGGTGTTTGAGAAGTATGATTGATGTATCTTGAATAGATAAAATGAGAATTAAGAAGGTGAGGCAGAGAGCAGGTGCTGAAAGAAAGCTGTGGGGTAAGTTAGATGAGAGAGTATTGAGATGGTTTGGACGCATGGAAATGATGAATGACTAACGAAGAGAATGTGGAGTGCGGAAGTGATTGGAGTAAGACCAAAAGGAAGACATAAATTGAGATAGATGGATGGGATGAAAAGATCATTGGATACATGTGGTATGTCATTGGAGAAGGGAAGAGAGAGGAGTAAGTGGAGGAAATTTCTACATAGATTACACAGGCTAAAGGGATTTCTTGCACCTGCTAGCACAGTTAGCTATGACAGGTAGGTGTGGGGGGGGTAGCCATGTGATGAAACGGTGGGGGTAAGCCTGCTGCCACTGTTGCACCTCATAACAAAAGGTCCTTGCCCACCTACCCTGTGGATGACTTAAGCAGGATGGTGGGGAGGAGCTGTGTTGACCCTGTATCCACAAGGAGCTAAGAGAAGTAATTGAGGTGTGTCTTGGCTTGTGTTGAATATGTCTTCTTTGGCTTGTCCATCCCCCTTACAAGGGAGACTGAGGGCATTGTATCTAGATAGAATATGAACACCCTAACTTAGTTTAAGATATTTAGTGCATTTTGAGGGATATTACTCTTTTAGGAATACAGGGAGTCCCCGGGTTATGCAGTCCCTGAGTTACGATGTTCCGCTGCTATGACAGAGGCCCATAAATTACTAATAAAGTAATAATAGATCGATATTTCAACCTACCTGGCTTGTGTATAAAATACAAACTGCTCGTGAAACAGTTTGTGAGTGTGGCGGATGAATACACAGTTGCAGTACTGTTGGATTCGTATATATAAAGTTAATGGCTTAATTTAATTATTTGTTTATGTATTTCGTTATTTGAAGGAATTGTATTGAATTTATTTACAAAATTACTGAACATATAGCCGTAAGTGCAATCTTATGCGGAACACTTTGTATACGTATATATCAAATTAATGGTGTTATTTATTTATTTGTTTATAAAGCGTGTTTTATGTCATGGACTCCCTTTTCAATCAATAGCTAGGATGGTTGCCTTCTTGTGAAGGACTTATTTTGGCAGATGTAATCCTTACCCTGAGTGCATGCCCTTGCTAACCTCAGACCGTGATGGGGCGCGAACCCTTGACCTGACGCCTCAGAGTCGTGGACACTTCTGTTTGTATGTACTGTATTTGGTTATTTGAAGAAATTAGATTTAATTATTTTCAAAATTACATAAATACATAGCCGTAAATACGATCTTTGTGTGAAATAGTTTGTTGAGTGTCGCGAAAGAATGCATTAGACTGAGAAGAAGAAAAAGTGCCTCCCAGGCTGCCCTCGTACATCATGTTGTTTCTTGTGTTCGCTCGTTATTGACCTGCACTATGCCAGCCAAGTTTAGTAGAGATTGTTTCAATAGCCGTGCTGCGAAGAAAAGGAAAGCCATCACCATGGAAATTAATGTTTAAATAGTAAAATGCTTGGAAAAGGGAGAAAGTGCTACGAGCATTGGCAGCTCACTGGGGTTAGCCCCTTCGACTCTGGTGACTATCATTAAGGATAAAGATCACATCCTTATACATGTGAAAGGTTCTGCTCCTATGATGTCCAATATAAATACTAAGCAGCTAAGTGACCATATGATCAAGAGGAAAGATTATTGGTGCTTTGTCTGGAAGACCAGCATTGCCAGTGTATCCCTGTGAGCCTCATGTTAATACAGGAAAAATCTAAAAGATTCTTATATTCCATGAAAAGGGGGAAGGGAGTGAAAGTGAAAAGTTTGTGGCCAGTTGGGGTTGGTTTAATCGTTTTAAGATCCGTGGTAATTTGCATGACCTTAGGGTACAAGGTGAAGATGCTAGTGGTGATGAGAAAGCAGCAACAGTGTTATTTCTGTGTTAGCAGAAATAATTAAGGAGGGGGGTTACCATGCCGAATATTTTAATGTGGATGAGTCTTGCTTGTTCCGAAAGCGTATGCCTAGTCATATGTACATCGCCAAGGAGGAGATGACATCACCAGGCCATAAAGTCAGTATGGAGAGACTGACTTTGCTTTTGGGGGCTAATACTGCTGGAGACTTCAAGCTGAAGCTCTTATTGGTGTACTTGACAGAAAATCCAAGGGCACTAAGGGCATTTGGAAGGGTCAGCTGCCTGTCATCTGGAAGTCGACCAAGAAGGCTTGGATAACCTTTCAGATGTTTGAGGACTGGTTCAGCAATGCCAGAAGTGGAGAGGTATTGTACTTTCAAGGGTCTGCCCTTTAAGGGGTTGGTAGTGCTGGACAGTGCCCCTGGTCACCCTCTCCATTTGGATGACGTTCATCCTAATGTAATGGTGGATTACCTTCCACCTAATACCACTTCCTTGTTACAGCCAATGGACCAGGGGGTCATTGTCTCTTTCAAGGCCTACTACCTCCAAAGGACCGCTATGGCTCTCAGGGTAGCTGAGAAGGACAAGAACTTGACTATCAAGGAGGTTTGGAAGTTACACAATATTCTTCAGGCTGTGGAATATATTACTGAGTCTTGGGAGGAAGTTAAGCAGATGAACTTGAATGGGGTATGGAAGAAACTGTGCCCCTACTTTGCGAATGACTTCAGTGGCTTTGAGGAGACAGTTAAGGCTGTTACCAAGAATGTTGTTGCCCTGAATAAGAAGTATAAGTTGGAGGTGGAGCCTGATGATGTAACAGAGCTGCTGAAATCTAGTGGAGAGGAGTTATCTGCTGAGGACCTCATTCAACTGGAGAATCAGATGGTTGAGGAGGAAGATATACCTGCACCAAGCCTAGAGCCCAAGAGATTCATAAGCAGGGAATTGGAGGAATCTTTTGCCCTGATAGAGGAAGGGTTGTCACAGCTCGAGGCTCAGGACCCCAACACTGCCTGATACACTTAGGTCTCCAGAGGGGTCACAGATTGCCTTTAGTGTTACAAGGAAATTTGAGAGGAGAAGAAGAGGGCATCCTTCCAGACTCGCCTCAACAAATTCTTCATGAAGGCAAAGCCCCCGGCAATACGGCCTCTACCCTCTACCTCAGGTGCTTCTATAGACTCACCTGCCCCAGTATCTCTTAACAGCTGCTGCAAGTTCTCATGCCTCTCCAGATTCACCTGCCCTAGTCTCCTCAGCTTCCTCCTTATAAGCCTGTCTGTCTCTCCCTCCCTTGAAAAGCCCCTTCCATTGTGCAGGCTGACCACATGAGTAAAGTAAGCAATATTGTATAGTGTACTTTTACCATTTTTATGTCTCATATTACTCGAGTAAAGGTAAGCAATACTGTATACTGTACTTTTACTAATTTTATGTGTTAGATTATGAACTTAGACTATTTTTCTATAATTTAGATTATTTATTTTTAGGTGTGATCCGACTTATGATGAAAACCAAGTTACGACAGCAGTCAGGAACACCCTGTTTTGTGCATAGTCCAAGATACTGTTTATTGTTTTAAAATGGTTTTCAGTTTGAAAGATAATTTTTCAGGAAGTAATTATATTCATTTAATCTTAAAAAGTTACATATTGCATGTCCCTCTTAGTAGCTTTGGCAACTGTTCAGTAATATGCTTCTTACTGTATTATCATCTCTCATAGTCACTGTTATTGATAAAGCAATTTTGTTGTTTTAGTAAATCTTTGGATAAGCTTGACCTCTGATTAAAAGATTTCACTTGAGCTCAGGCAAGAAAAAGTTCACTGTACAGAGCCTGCAAAAAAAAATGTATACATATTTAAGGATTTATTTTTTTTATAGATTTTTAACGTGTACAATATATATATATATATATATATATATATATATATATATATATATATATATATATATAATATATATATATATATATATATATATATATATATATATATATATATATATATATATGAGCCATTTTTTCTCTTATAAGGTGAGTGGCTGAGTCAAGACAAAATACTCTGACTCTTTTGGAAGAGAAAATAAAGATGGGGGATTCCCAGTCCCCTTGCTCTACCCCAATTTACTTGACTCTTACAGCACACAGGGGAGCATGGATGGAGTATTCTGGCCCCCATCCTTCTATAAATATGAGTACTATACCACTCTCTATGTTTGTTCAAATTACGATAACAGTGTGTGCTGTGTACGATGTTTACTCAACAGATAGCTTTACTCCCATGGCTGTAGCATCAAAAAGTGACATCTAATAAATTCATTCAAACATTATGATATTAATACAACAATACCTTTGGCTTCTACAATTATAAGAAGTGCTCAAAGTGGTGCCATTGAGGATGAAGTATTTGTTAGATTGTGTGGTCTGATGAAGCACAATTTAAGCTAAGTGGAACATTGAACCAACATAATTGTGTTAACATGACACCAGAAAATCCTCATTGCATGTGGACAAGGCAGTCAATAAACCGAAGATCAGTGTTTGGCGTGGTGTCATCAAGAGATTTAATAGGACCATTTTCTTTTAAGGTACTGTTACTGGTCAATCATACCTATACATGCTATGCACATCCATCTTTCTCGCCATGCATAAACTTTATGAAAGTGATGAATTATTCTTTCAACAAGACGGCACCCTACCATACTACCACTGAGACTTGCGAGTTTATCTGGATGATGATTTGCTAGGGCACTGGGTCGGACAATGAGATGTAGTTGAGTTCCCCACACATCCTCCTGATTGAACACCTGCAGACTTTTACCTATGTGGGATCCTAAAGGATGTTATGTATCGCAAAACACCAACTACACTGGCATCCCTTAGAGAAGAAAATGAAAATGCATGTGCAGCAGTCCCACTAGACCCTTTGGCCAAAGTTGCCCAAGCAGTGGGTCACTGTACTAGTAAATGCCTGGAAGTCAATGGCCACTACTTTGAGCACCTTTTGTAATTGTAAAAGCTAAAGGCAACTTGTATTAATCTTGTGATGTCTGAAAAAATTTATTAGATGTCACTTTTTGATGCTACAGCCATGGTAGTAAGGCTTTCATGTGAGCTGAATATTTATACAAAATGTTCTTTTCCTTAAGTTTGTATTTATTATTTTACGACCTCTGTGTATATGTGTTCCTCTGCAATGGGGCTTCATCCCCTTTGTGTTCCTTCCTTCCTTCCATAAAAACTATGGAAAGAAACTAAGATTTGAAGATATGAGGTTCTTTGAATCTAACTATAGTCTGAGATTCTGGGATAGTATCTTTAGCCTTTCATTGGTAGCTCTGTCACAAGGTGTCTTACAGCAGTTTATCCTCGCTGAAGTCATAGGGATATTAGAATGAAAGCATAGTGGTATTCACTATGTAGTAGCATTTCTAAGTCAGCAGGAATATTAACGTCTTCACAAGCTTAAACTTCTGGAATGACAAAATTACATGTAATTCAGCTCTCATGTAAAATTAAAATTGATGATTCAGTAGCAACATTTCTAGGAGTAATTGTTACTGCTAATGTTTATTGTTATTTGTATTCTGGCACATACAAGTTTTTCTCTGCATATTCATGATAAACAGCTTTCCTGTCGTCTTATGAATCAAGAGCCCTGCAGATATGATTTTTGTTTTTCATACTTGTTCCTGAGTCAGTGCTACTTTTAACAAGTTTGCTTCATATGTATATCGCTATTCTTCTTGTCCATACTATCCTGATATATTGTTATGATGCTTTCATACTCCTAATTTCTCATTACTTTTGATTTGCCTCTCACTAATTTCCATATTTGAGTGGGACTGGATGTAGGAAGGTGGTCCTGGCTAATTTGTTTTTTGCTTCTACTGTGATGACAGGTTGTAGTTTTCTCTGTAACATTTCTTGTGATGTGATGTTGAATATACTGAAAATTTGACAATACTGGTTTAAGCTAATGGTCTTCTACAGATTCGAATCTCTTTCCAGTACCTATGTATGACTCAATACCAGTGTAGTCACTAGTGTTGCAAAGCTTATATTGCCAACACTTTTGGCCTTCCTTACTATTTGTGCAAGTCTGTCTCTAGAAAAAACAACAAATGCTTAATAGTATTTATTTTAATGCTTAATAGCTGAATATTGATAATATTAACGTGCAGTATTTTATGTAATACCTATAAAAGTAGAGAACAGAATACATGGTTTATGGCACTAGCTTTTTCTTTTGATATTAGGGCTAGGTATATTTCTTGTAAGAATAGTGCTGTTTTTTTTCAGTTGTATTCTGAACATTGAAAGAAATGCTCTCCTTTGCATGTAGCATCTTTGCTCCTTCTCTATAAAATCTACTAAGTGGTGTATGATTATATTTTATCTTTTTTTTTTATTGACAGAGGATTAGTAGCAGCTGTGTCAGCTTTTATACTTTTAGGAGTGACTGTCACGCCAGACGGACCTTTCAAACGTCCCCATCCAGCCATATGGAGATTTACATTCATCATCTCAATTGTATATGAATTAGGGCTTATATTTATGCTCTATCAGGTAATAATTTACTGCATAATCCCATTATTTTTTTTATTATTTTCATTATTAACTTTTTTTAGTTAATGCACAGTTAGTTGTCTTTATGTATTAGCTTATTTGTCCACTGTAGAAAGGAGGGACACAGTTGTAACATATGAAGTGAGTATCTTTTTTTCCTCTAGCAGTTGATGTACTTCTTCCTTCCCCTTCACCAGGGATTATTATTATTATTAATATTATCAATATTATTATTATTATTTTTATTAATACAATAATAATAATAATAATAATAATATTTAATAATAATAATAATGATGATAATAATAATAATAGTAATAATAATATAATTATAAAGGATAACTTGATATTAATTTTACTAAGAAAAATAAAAAGTTAATGGAAATGTTAAGAATTCTCTCTCTCTCTCTCTCTCTCTCTCTCTCTCTCTCTCTCTCTCTCTCTCTCTCTCTCTCTCTCTCTCTCCTCTCTCTCTCTCTCTCTCTCTCTCTCTCTCTCTCTCTCTCTCTCTCTCTCTCTCTCTCTCTCTCCCTAATAATAATAATAATATAATTAAAATGGATAATTTCATATTATTAAGAAAAAAAGTTAATTGAAATATATTAGAATTCTCTCTCTCTCTCTCTCTCTCTCTCTCTCTCTCTCTCTCTCTCTCTCTCTCTCTCTCTCTCTCTCTCTCTCTCTCTCTCTCTCTCTCTCTCTCTCTCTCTCTCTCTCTCTCTCTCTCTCTAATAATAATAATAATATAATTAAAATGGATAATTTCATATTATTAAGAAAATTAGAGTTAATTGAAATGTATTGGCATCTCTCTCTCTCTCTCTCTCTCTCTCTCTCTCTCTCCTCTCTCTCTCTCTCTCTCTCTCTCTCTCTCTCTCTCTCTCTCTCTCTCTCTCTCTCTTTTCTAATTATATATTATTGTGGTAGCTTCAAAAAACTTCATGAGTATTGATTGACATTAATATAACAAGAGAAAATGCTCAAATATTGGCATTGTCTACATTCCTGCTAATGTGTGTCGGACAGAACAAGCCCGGTAAATCCAATGCCAAGGGTGATGAACTTTATTAGGTAAGAAGAGCGAGCTACTTGCGCATCTATGACACAAGTCAGTGCTTCACTCAGAAATAAGAATGCTAACTGCATTCACATTTTTCTCCAATAGCCTAATATGAGCATCCATAGCCGATGACCTTGCTGAGGAGCAATACTAAAGACTAAGAAGTATAAAAAGAGTCAAAATAATTCACCATAATAGAATTTCCACCAAAAATATAATAGCCCTACTCAAGTTACCAATTTTTTGTGTAACTGAGGAATATACACAACAAATACGTTGTTTGAAAGTCAGTTTTTTGTCAAGTGTTACCCCTGAAATCTTGAACAAATTACTTAATGTTGAAGGAACATTACCGTTATTGCCTTATTAGCATAATTTGCTTTTATTATCTTTTAATTTCAAGCACCACATTTTCTTATTTTTTTGTAGATGGGTGGGATTGAACCAGGTATGAAGTTGACCATTCTCTTTCTCCATGAATACACGGTCTTTTTATCTTTTACTGTGAAATATCTTCCTTCCCTCGCAGGTTCTGGGACAAAAATACCACCTCCTCATTCCCCTCTATTTTGTAAAAGTTGATTAAATGAGGCAGAGGGAGAGGATTGGCAATTCTCTTATTGTACTTTCTTTCAGTGAAGAGTCACGGATTTGTTTTGACTCAACTAACCCCCTTTAAGGGGAAAAGGCTTTGTTTATTGATAGATAGAAAATTTTTATTATTATTGAGAATAAGCAACCACAGTAACTGGACTACAAATGAAGGTTGTCCAATAAAGCCCCAAAAAGGTACAAGTTTATACAATATGTATTTAGAGTACAGTAAATTGGTCCTTAGTCTTTGGAGACTGCTTCCTCCATCAACAGATGTGGTGAAACTGATTTAAAGGAAGTCATGAGGATCTTAAAAGTACTCCAGGGTCAGACCCCATGACAGTTGTAATCCCCAAAGAAGCTGAGGTTCCTACAGCCGACATTTTTGGATCTGGAAGTGGTGTAGGAGGGTCTGGTAAGGGAGCAAATTCGGTTTTCTGTTTGCTGATTATTTTTAGGAGATCGGCGTTTTGTATGATTTTTGCTGAATTTATATTATCGACCTGAAATTCTGAAAGCAAGGAAGTTGTAAAGTTCCCCCTTTCTCCTAAGTTAGAAAATATAACCAAGGAATTAAAGGAAGTTGATTTAAAATTTATATATCATTCTAATAATGTTATTAGGAAAAGTGTTGTAGAAATAAATGTGAAGCTCCTACCCCCTCCACTAACAACTGTCCAGGACCGTACGTCAGTAAGTGTAAAAATTGTAAATTATGTTAAGTAGGAGAAACTGGACACAACTTGGAACTTAAAATCAAAGAACATAGAAGAGCGGTTTCTTTGTATGATAAAAATAACATAGTGGCCGAGCACTGCTGGCCCCAAAATTACATTGAATTTGGAAACAGCAGTTTAGCTTCTAAAAGCCACATTTAAAAGGTCAGAAGATTAAATGAGGGTGTATCAATAAACAACCTACGGATCCTAGCAATAAATCATTTAATAAAGTTAAGAATATTAATTCCGCCAAAATCATACAAGATGATCTGCTGAAAATAATCTTGCAGTATAATACTGAATTTGCTCCCTTACTAGGCCCTCCTTAGCCACATCCAGAGCCTGAGGTATTGCCTGTAGAAACCTTAGAGTCCTTGTGGAGCACAATTGTCATGGGGCCTGACTCTGGAATATTTTTAAGGAGATCCACAAGACTTCTTTTAAATCAATTTAACCACCCCTGTTGATGGAGGCAGTAGTCTCCAAAAGTCTAGAGACCAATTTACTGTACCCTAAATACTGAAAGTCAGTTTTTTGTCAAGTGTTACCTCCTCCTCCTATCTGAAACCCAGCTGTCTATACATGCTTCCACTGACCCATTCCAAATCTCTCACTATAATCTGTATACTCGTTTTCGTTGCAAAGGTGGGGTCTGTGCATACTGCAACACTTAACACTTACTGTGAGGCTCATGGACCTTGAATCTCCTGACTTTGATGTTCTCTGGCTGAAAGTCTATCTCTCCACTGCCACTATCATCCTTTGCTTCTGCTACTGTTCTCCAAACTCCACCGAGTTTGTGTCTTTCTTTGAATATCTCTCCTCGTGCCATGAGTCCTTGCTATCTTCTCACCCACATGCCGAAGTTCTCTACATTGGAGACTTCATTGTACACCACAGTGAGTGGCATCATTCTTCTCACAGTGATGTGGGAGGAGGCAAGGCCCTTGCTTTCTCTATTACTCAAGCTGTGGAGCAAATTATCAAACATCCTACTCACGTTCCTGATTGTCACGAACATGCTGCAAACACTCTTGACCTATTTTTTCTTCTAACCCTTCAAACTACTCTTATTCTGTGCTTTCCCCTCTTGATAAATCTGACCACTCTATGATCTCTGTCTCTTCCATTATCACTCCCCCACCACCAATTCCTCCTACTCAGCGCCGCCTTTGGCACTTAGAGTGAACCCAACATGAAAATTTGCGTAACTTTCTCTTTGACTTCCCATGGGATGACTACTGCTTTCGGTCCCGCAATCCTGATCGGGTAGCTCTAAAAGTTGCCGAGATCGTGACCGTGGGACTGGAGGCGTACATCCCCTCTTCTACAAATACTTTCTCTCCCCCTATACCTTGGTTTGACCGTGCCTGCTCCATGGCTATCCTGGCTAGGAATCAGACTCACCGATCTTACCAAGCCTCTCCTTCCGATTTAACTCGCTCTGCTTTTATTATAGCTAGGAATCGCTGTACTGCTCAGATTCGAAGGTCTATGGCTTCCTTTATAAGAAGGAAAGTTGATGACCTTAACTCCTCTCCCACTGACGACAAATGCTTCTGGTCCTTAGCCAAAAACCTCTCCAAAAACTTCTGTAACTCAAGCTTTCCCCCTCTCATTCGTTCTGATGGTTCTATAGCTTGCTCTACCACTGACAAAGCCACTCCCTTTGGCTCTCATTTTTCTGCCAACTCTTTTATCAACAATTCCTCAGTCTTTTCCCCTCTCTAACCCTATGCCCTCCCTTATCCTTTCTTTACGCAAAGTTCATAAGGTTCTTCGCTCGATAAAGACGAACAAGGCATCTGGTCTCAATGGTATCCCTGCAAGGTTCCTTAAGGAGTTTGCAGATGAACTGGCTCCCGTGCTTTGCCGTCTTTTTCACCTCATTCTGTCAACCAGTATCTATCCTTCATCTTGGAAGCACTCTATTCCTTCTAACTACGGACCTATTGCTCTAACCTCCTCTATTGCTAAAGTTTTCAAAACTTTGCTCAATGCTCACTTCTTGAAACGCCTTGAATCTAACTCACTTATCTCCAATCACCAATACGGCTTCTGCAAGGCAAGATCCGCTGGTGATCTCCTGTCCTATCTTACTCATGTATGGTCATCTTCTCTGAGGAACTATGAGGAATCCTTTGTCGTCGTCCTTGATATCTCTAAGGCTTTTGACAGTGTGTGGCACAAGGCTCTGTTGGCCAAACTCCCTGCCTATGGCTTTACCCCTTCTTTCTGTTCTCTGATTTCCAGTTTTCTTACTGACCGTTCTATATCTGTAGTTGTTGATGGCGCGACATCTAGCCCTTTCTCTGTTTCCAGTGGTGTTCCACAGGGCTCTGTTCTTTCACCTACTCTTTTCCTTCTCTTCATCAGTGATCTTCTACAATCCCCATCTTCCTCTCTTCTTCATGCCTTTGCTGATGATTCTACCCTTCACTTTTCCTCTGCCTTTTCTTCACAGCCTTCATCTGTTACTCATAATCAATCTCGTATCACTCTTTCTTTTACTCTTAACTCTGATTTACAGAGCGTATCTGAATGGGGCACTCAAAATTTAGTTAAATTCAATGCCTCCAAGACACAGTTTCTGGCTATCTCTTTATCTTCTTCTCCTCCTGATAACCCTATTGTCTTCGAAACTAATGAAATTTACCCTCTTAACTCTATCAATATATTAGGAATCCATATAGCCTCTAACTTGTCTTGGAGGAATCACATAATCCAAATTTCTAAATCTTCATCCAAAAAATTGGGAGTTTTGTTTCGTTTTCGTCATTACTTTTCCTCATTGCAGTTACTTAAAATTTACAAAGGTTTTATCCGCCCCTGCTTAGAATACTGCTCACACATCTGGGGTGCTTCTTCCTTTACTTATCTTCTTGATAGGGTTGAATCTAAGGCAGTCAGACTCATTAATGATCCTTCTCTTACTTCTAACCTGGATTCTCTCTCTCTTCCCGTAAGGTATCTTCCCTTTCGCTTTTCTATTGCTACTACTTTCATCGCTGCTCTGATGAGTTGGCGAGTTGCATCCCTCCTCCACTGCCGAGGCCGCGTAACACTCGCCAAGCGGCCTCATCTCACAGGTACTGTGTGGAGATTTGTACCTTGCGGATTGGTCGGTGCACCGACTGCTTCTTCCCATCTGCCTCCAGACTCTGGAACTCTATTCCTCCTTCTGTCTTTCCTAATTCTTTTGACCTTTCATCCTTCAAAAAGCAGATCTATCGTCATCTCAGAGCCTAGTCCTCCATATCTCTGAGTCCTCTGTACTTTGATTGTTTTTTTCTGTCTGTCGTTTTCCTTTGTGTAACATTACCTCATCTCTGCCTTGCCCTTAAATCTTCATCCAAAAAATTTGGAGTTTTGTTTCGTTTTCGTCATTACTTTTCCTCATTGCAGTTACTTAAAATTTACAAAGGTTTTATCCGCCCCTGCTTAGAATACTGCTCACACATCTGGGGTGCTTCTTCCTTTACTTATCTTCTTGATAGGGTTGAATCTAAGGCAGTCAGACTCATTAATGATCCTTCTCTTACTTCTAACCTGGATTCTCTCTCTCTTCCCCGTAAGGTATCTTCCCTTTCGCTTTTCTATTGCTACTGCTTCCATCGCTGCTCTGATGAGTTGGTGAGTTGCATCCCTCCTCCACTGCCGAGGCCGCGTAACACTCGCCAAGCGGCCTCATCTCACAGGTACTGTGTGGAGATTTGTAGCTCGCGGATTGGTCGGTGCAGCGACTGCTTCTTCCCATCTACCTCCACACTCTGGAACTCTCTTCCTCCTTCTGTCTTTCCTAATTCTTTTGACCTTTCATTCTTCAAAAAGCAGATCTATCGTCATCTCAGAGCCTAATCCTCCATATCTCTGGGTCCTCTGTACTTTGATTGTTTTTTTATGTCTCTCGTTTTCCTTTGTGTGACATTACCTCATCTCTGCCTTGCCCTTAACCTTTTTCTTTTCCTTCATCTTGGTATTTTCTCATGCCTGGGCCTTTATTAATGAGGGCAGTTTTTGCCTGTCCCGGTGTCACACTCTTAAGAAAATAAAAATGTACATTTTGTATACACTTGTCCATTTTTTTAGTTTCTATTGTACAACCTTTTTCATTATTATCAGTGTTATTGTCATTATTATTATTATTATTATAATTATTATTATGTTTATGATTATTATTACCATTATTATTATTAAATTATTATTATCATCATCATCTTCATAAACTCTTGTATCACACAGGAATATTTTTTTCTTGCTGAAAACATACTTCTAAAGAAAGCAAAAATGGAAATAGTATTTTGTCCTGCCACCCCATTTCGTTATAAACGGTTATGATTAAAATGCTGACTTCTATGGGATATTATGGATTTTTTGTGTAAAAATTTTAAGATTGTGAATAATGGTATCAAGTTTTTATTTTTTCTTCACTTGGGTATGTCAGCATTGTATATTAAAACTATATGGTAGGAGAAAGCTTCAGATATAAAAACATATATTATTATAATGTCATCATATCCACAGAGTGCTTCAGGTGCAAGGCAGCTTTTGAAACACATAGATCGAAAGCTTGGGGAGCCTATTGAAGAGAGGGAATATGGGGGAAATTGTCGACTGTATGATCATGAAAATTCAAGTGATCCTTACCATAATATATGGGTAAGTACAAATTATTTAAATCTGATATTGTGGGCTATGAGCTATTAAGAAGGTAGATGTAATTCAATGTTTTAAAAGACAAAGTTTCCAACAGGCAATAAATGAAAAATCAAAATGTTAAATGATGATAATTTTCAGTAATCGTATAATTGTTTCTTAACTTTGCAGGATAAACTGGACCTGTTTGTGCCTCTTCATTTCTTTGGTTGGTGGTGTAAGACACTGTTATTAAGAGACTGGTGGCTTTGTTGGGTTATATCCATCATGTTTGAAATTCTAGAATATACCCTAGAGCATCAGTTACCAAACTTCTCTGAGTGTTGGTGGGATCATGTATGTTTATTTTTTTTTCTCTCTCTCTCTCTCTCTCTCTCTCTCTCTCTCTCTCTCTCTCTCTCTCTCTCTCTCTCTCTCTCTCT
>JAXCGZ010008591.1:0-29382 GCA_037179515.1 Halocaridina rubra
GGTCAAGACTAGAGCTACTGGAAGCACGTCCTCGCTGGATGAACCCAGTTATATATTTTTCTTCTTTTCTATGCTTACGATCGGGTAGGTACTTAACTATCTTCTTTTTTCCTACCCCCAATACTGCCCAATATTTGTCTTCTGGACTTTATATGGCTAGCTTTTGCGGAGAGTTTTGCGTGTAGGCGCTGTTCCCCCCCTGTCTCTTCGGTTTCTGCATCGACTTCGTGTCTTTCAAATACAAAAAACGGCTGTGTGACATATTTGTTGTCATTTCTTGTGAGTTTGCACTCCCTTCTTCATGACCAAGCTGAAATAATGGTGACAAACATTATCATGGCTAATACTTCAAAGTTTTATTATATCTGTTTAGCATATTCTTTCGGAAAATTAATGTAAATACTACAGCTAGAAAAAAAATTAAGAATCATTCAGAGATTCATGTCCCTTATCACCTAATATCTCTCTTGGAATTTTCGAAAATCGACTAATAATCTCGTTGGCGGAGTAGGGGACAAAAAAAAACTATAAAATCTGCATCTCAGCTATAGCTGGGCAGGTGGAAAATCACGTTGTCACAAAAATATCTCTGAATAGATATCTCAATGGCTACGCACCTCCCATTAAAACTAGGCGCATCTCAATTTATGCTTTTAGACAGGCGACTCACGATCTCACCCCCCAAACACCCTCCCTTCTTCACACTCAGGTCAGTCGCTGTCATGTGTTATAAACCCCCCCATTTGCATCACTTCCATTGAATTAAGTTCACGCATTCGCTCACCCATTCTCTCTTGGCAACTTCCCCCATTCATTCTCCCATTTGCATCTCGCGGTTCCCCCCTCCAGCACTCTGAGGGATTTTGTTGGTAGTCTCCTCGAAGCGCCTCTCTCAACGGTTATAGGTCCCCGTTATACTCCCCCTCCACATTATGTTAGGGAGACACTCTAACTCCCCTATCCAGGCACAGTTTACCCTACTCACTTTTCCCACCTGCATAACGTCTAATTGAACGGAAAAAAAAACCTCTTGATATCAAATAGTAAGGAACTTAATAACATCACAAAATTTTCTTATTCTTCAAAAGGATATATCATACACGTAATCAAATATCGAAGATCAGTACTGACGTGTTGTTACTTCTCACTAAGTTAATATTAGTACCAGATGGGTACAAGGTAAGAATGGGCTCCTTTATCTTAATTTATTCTAGAGTACAACATATTCGAGCCTCAGTGCTCCCACCCTATGATTAACAAAATCTATGATCTATTCGTGCCCCGGGTAAAGCTCTAACTAACTGTGTCTGCCCCGGGGGATTCTTGAAATACCCCAAGGGCAGGGCGTGTCTTGACATCCAGTTCTGCAAATAGACTTCAGGTTCAAAGTGGAGTCTCTCCTCTTTGGGGAGGGGTTATTTCAACAAGCCTATTGAAAAGAAGAGGGTTGAAATTGTCCATTGCCATTGGGTATCTCTCCAGGGCATGTACATACGTATGGGTCAAATGTTTGTGTTTCTTGTGGTATTGGGAATAGAGGACTTCTTGGTCTTTCCCATCCTCTTGAGGTACTTGATGCCAGATGCTGAGTCCCATGGGTCCAGTCATATATCTTCTTGACCCTTCCTACAAATATTGGCCATATCCAAGAAAAACACTTGAGAGAGTGTTCAATTTCACCCTTGATCTCTAGCCTCACATGTTTCTCTTCAGGACTTGCTTCAGGTTTCAGGTTTCAGGATTTCATATAACTTCAGCAAGACTTCAGTCATGCGACAGTCCTCCCCACTAAACTGAAATATTTCCTATTTCAGCCGCAGCATGGGTTATACTTTTGAAAGCTCTTGTATATATCCTAGCTAACATTAGTTTACAATAAAAATGGGGCCAAATTATTTAAGCTACTTTTATGAACTCTAAACAGATTACAGGAACATAGCATTTTTTTTTTTTTTTTTTTTTTTAGTAATTCTACAGACAACTAGAGCATGCAGAGTCTATTTCCTTGTGGGAAATCTTTAAAACAAACATATTCTTATATTTAAACAAAAATAACCTTAATCAGTATGATTTCAGTGTGTAGCTAATCCTTATCAAACATTAATTGAGATCAAAAGTCAGTTTAGATCAAAACGTTACTTTATCTACTTCTCTCCTTTCTTCAAAAGATAAAATTTGGTTAGTTACAGTAAAAATATGAATCATGTAGAACATTAGCAAACAAATTAGGTAGAGTATTAGCATGTATGAACATTTAAAATGCGATAGACCATAACATATGTGGTAATTTCTATTAGAAACCTCATCTTATCATTTCTACTCCTATCGTCACAATGGGGCATTGATTTGTCTTAAAATTAGGCCATAAAAACTACTCCTGAAACAAAACATTTGTTACTGTGTGTAAAGTCAAAACTTTCACCATTTCAATATGTAATTACTATTCAGAGACCAACTGATATGAGAGCTTAACGAGCACAAAGATTAAATCATGATTCAAACAATGATAATGCTAAAGCAAAACAATTATATTATTTAGGCGGAAAACAACTTATTATGATTGGTGCAAATTATACAATTTATCAATGACACTTATTAAAAAAAAAAACTATATCTAAAGGAGTCTCTGAGTTTTTCCACTTTAAAATTATCTTAAAGCTAGCAAAAAATAAAAAAAAATATGAATTGTCTTTTCGCACAGTGGTCAAAGACAGTGGGGACATTTTCTTTCCCATTTTTTTTTCAGTTCTAATACGCGGGTAATTTTAATTAACTAATAAGGGATTTTCCATACCCTTCCTTTCTCTCTTCACTAAAGTTTGGACATGTATAGGGATTTTTTTCTTTATGTTTGGATCTCATCAATTCGTTTACGTGGCTTCTAAAGGTGTTATTAAGGTGTTTTAAAAGACTTCTGTTTCCTCTCTCTTTTCACTATAGTTAGGACATGTATGGGGATTCCCTTTTTTCTGGGATTTCATCAGTTCATTTACGTGGCTTCTAAAGGTGTTATTAAGATGTTTTAAAAAAACTTCTGTTCCCTCTCTCTTTTTACTAAAGTTAGGACATGTATGGGGATTCCCTTTTTTCTGGGATTTCATCAATTCGTTTACGTGGCTTCTAAAGTGTTATTAAGATGTTTTAAAAGACTTCTGTTTCCTCTCTCTTCTTGCTCATGAAATTCTTGCTCGGCATTATATAAAGGTTGCCAAGTTTACCTCTCGTTTTCACTCCCCCGCCGTCTTCACTGCAGGTTCAGGTTCGTACACTACCACAAATTATCTTCCTCCTAAGATTGGCAAGACAAAAAGGAAGCGATCAATGCATCTTCCGAACCCTTCCAGCCTGGCTTTTTCGTCCTACCTTTGGGCCGATCTTGACTAAGACCACCACTGTAGGAGACCTGCAACGTCACAGTGATTTCTCTTCAGTACTGCAATACACACGTACCTTCGAAGCAGACCTCAGGATGAAAATTTGAACCTATGTCACTACTACAGTTGTAAGAAAGGTTCCCTATGACTTCGGGGTACCAACAATGGCCATACGTTGGTAATCTGAGGCTATACTTTGCCTCCCCTGGAACTGCAAGTGCTTGCAATCTCTATTCAATGGGCCACAAGGGACTTGTTTGAGAGAGAACAAAATCTAAAGACTTTTAGAACTTGCAGGTCGGGGCTGCCTAGAAATAGGGTGGTAATGGAAGGTATGTGTCTACACAACTAGATTATAATTCCAAGATACTTAGGACTTAGCTGAGAAACTGATACATAACATTACTCTACTATAGACATCAAAAAGAACAATCATTAAATGCTGAGAAAAGCCACTAAAGAAATATTCTTATTAGCAGTGGCTACAGTAATATCAAGCATGAATTCAGATGAAAGATACAAATCATCAGGGTACTGCTGATTGCATTACCAAAATAATAATTAGTATAAGGCCATTGAGAGATAGCAACAATAACAGTCAACATACTATTAACATTACTAATAATCATGATCATAATAGAAATAATAAAGAATTAAATAAAAATACTAAATCAGAAATAGCAATATATATACAATTGAGACTGGCATTCAGGGTAAGAACGGAGTTCTATACTTATATTTCATAGTAATGCTCATTCTAATACAGTCTCTTTTACTATTCAAATTCCTATGCTGTCATAATATATATATATATATATATATATATATATATATATATATATATATATATATATATATATATATATATATATATATATATATATATATATATATATATATATATATATATATATATATATATATATACGGCAACTTTCGAGCTCCCCAATTTGTCAATGGGAGTTTTATCTATTCTCTAAACAGTTGCGATGTGTGGCACTATTATTTATGCAAAAGTCGGTACTACCGATGTCTTATCAGCATTTATGCAATAACAGCATGCAAAAATTTTTCAACTGAATTAAAATGTAGGCACAATTATCGCCTAGCTTCACTGGAAAAAAAACAAAAAAGAAATCAATGACGGCAACATTCTCGAAGCATCGGAAGGAGCTCATGTCAGTCTCAGAGTAGAGTGAAAGATAGGAGAGAGAGAGAGAGAGAGAGAGAGAGAGAGAGAGAGAGAGAGAGAGAGAGAGAGAGAGAGAGAGAGAGAGAGAGAGAGAGAGAGAGAGAGAGAGAGAGAGAGAGAGAGAGAGAGAGAGAGAGAGAGAGAGAGAGAGAGAGAGAGAGAGAGAGAGAGAGAGAGAAAATATATTTTTCTTCAAAAAAAAACTAAATTTTTCGCTGGTAGGGCCCTTCTTTCAGATTTAACTTCCTGCCCTACTATACAAAGGGACAGGGTGCAACTGCAATATTTTCTAACATCAAAAAAAGAAAAAACTAAACAAAATAATTTAGTGTACAACTGCAGAAACATCGAAGCATAAATCCATTCCTTTCTGTTTAATATTGCTAAGGACTTTACTGTAATAGCATACACATCCTTGACCATACTTAGTACAATGGAGAGTGGTGGTGTTCTCTGTGCTGGTGGTGTTAGTGGTAGTGGTGTTGGTGGTGGTGTCGTTGTTGGTGCTGTTTGTGGCTGTGCTGGGGATTTGTCTGCGTCTGACGCAAGCAAACTCATTTTTAATTTAAGAAATGAGTTGGCCGCAGTCAGGCAGGAGGTCAGATCCTTAGCTGAGGA
This sequence comes from Halocaridina rubra, assembly GCA_037179515.1. NCBI lineage: Eukaryota > Metazoa > Arthropoda > Malacostraca > Decapoda > Atyidae > Halocaridina > Halocaridina rubra. Next base: position 5,185 of record JAXCGZ010008591.1, read on the forward strand.
GAACAGGGATCTGAGAGGTAAGGTAGAGGTGTTAACCAGGAAGGGACAATTGAATAGAGAAGACGACTGGAAAGTTGTGAATAAGGGTACAACGAAGATGGTTCTTAAGAAAAATGATACTTTTAGACTACAAGTTGCTAATTCATTTAGTTCACTTAGAGATGAAGGTGACAGTGGCAGCAGTAATTCTTCAGGACCCATAGAGTCAGATAGGTGTACTAGCGATCGTAGAAATGGAAGTGGGAAAAGCTCTCAGGTCAAGAGCCTAGGTAAGTCTCCCAAGGTCGGAGTAACCCATCCTCCAGATAAGTCTCGTTCTTTGGTAATTGTAGGGGATTCACTATGCAGATATGTAGACAGGAAACTCAGGCATAGAGTTAGAGGAAAATATTTTTTCCCTGGAGCAGGTATGAAGAAGGTGGGTGAGTCAATAAATAGCTGGATTGAGAAAAAAGATGTTGTTTGTTTGATAGCTGGGGGAAATGACGTGCAGGATGGTAGAAGTGAAGAGCTGATTAGGTTGTATAGACAAGCCCTGGATAAGATCAGGAAAAGGGGTGCAATTCCTGTGATGTGTGGTATTCTCCCTAGGCTTAGCCAAAGTTCAGAGTGGTGGTCTCGAGCTATAGGAGTAAATGCTAGGATGAAAGTCTTCTGTCGGAAGAATAATATAGGTTTTATAGACGGGTGGGATCACTTCACTAGTCGTAAGCATATGTATGCAAGGGATGGAGTGCATCTTTCTAATTCAGGTGTCTCGGTATTGGCTGGTATGATAGACAGAGAGGTAGGGGGGTTTTGTTAGACACAAATAATGAAATGAATAATACTTGTGCAGAGAAATTAGTCAGTAAGGGTTCAGTAAATAGTGGGTCAAATAACTGGGAGTCTAAGGATAAGAACCATTTGTTACATAGAACAAATATTAACAAAAAGAATAGCCACAAGAAGGGTAAAGCTAGAGAAAGTTTAAAAGTATATTATTCAAATAGCCGTAGTTTAGGTAACAAGATAGAAGAACTGAGAGCCATAGTATGTAGTGAGAGACCGGATATAATATGCATTAGTGAAAGTTGGATTAATTTAGAAAGCAAACACCTTAAAGCTGAGTACATAATTACAGGATATAAACTTTATAATGCTGATTGTAGTGCAGATAGAAGAGGGGGAGGGGTAATTATGTATATTAAAGATAGCCTCAGAAGCTGCATTAAGTCTGGAATTAAGACAAATCTAAATTCAGAAACCTTATGGGTTGAAATTAGAAATAATATAGAAAGTCTAGTTGTAGGAGTAGTCTACAGACCACCTGATCTAGATAATATAGAGTCGCAAGTTATATACGATGAAATTTCTAAAGTGACCAGGTCAAATAGAGTTTGCATTGTAGGCGATTTTAATTTTAGACATATTAACTGGGAAACCATAACAGGTGATAGTAGCTCTAAGGAGTTTTTGGAAGTAGTAGAAGACAATTTCCTTTCTCAGCATGTACTTGAAGCAACACGGGGGGTGAACACACTAGATTTAGTTCTTAGTAATAGAGAGAATATGGTTACAAATTTAGAAGTTGGTGAAAAATTGGGCAACAGTGACCATGATTCCATTAGATTTAACATAATTTTCAAGGAAACTATAAAGGAAAATAAGAATATTGTTCCAAACTTTAGAGCAGGAGATTTTGAGGGCTTAAAAACTAAATTATCTAATGAGGTATGGGAAGGGATTTCTGGGGTACAGATGTGGGTAGTTAATCCAGCAGGTCAGGTCGCAGGTAGCGGATTACCCCAAAATTTGAGTACCACATGCCAAGGATTATCACAAGATAAGATCAATACATTAAATTCTCTCACAGGAAAGAACAGCAGTCCGTCAGTTAATATAAATTTGGATGAGGAATATAACAATTTTGTCATGACTCTTAAGAATAGTCAGAGAGACTATATTCCCATGAAACATTGCATATCAAGAAAAAATGACCCTAAATGGATGAACAATAGAATAAAGAATCTTATAGGTATTAAAAGAGGAATATACAGGAAACTAAAAAGAGGTGAAGAGCATGTGAGGAAGCAATATATACAGTTAAACAGGGAAGTTAAAAAGATAGTTAGAGAGTCGAAAAGAAAATACGAAGTTAGAATAGCAGGAGAAGCTAAAGAAAATCCTAAAGGGTTTTATCAACATTATCAAACAAAATTTAAGGAAAAAGTCGGACCAATTGAAGTAGCCAATGGCCATATCACAGATGACGATAAAGTGATGTGTACATGTTTAAATGATTACTTCTTATCTGTACTTACCAATGAAAACTTGGAAAATATTCCGGAAGTAGAATCCATTTACAGAGACAGTCCCGATAAAATACTTAGTTCAATAAATATTACGAGAGAGGAGGTAATAAAAGAAATAGATAAATTAAAGGCTCATAAATCTCCGGGACCTGATGGAATATATGCTAGAATATTAAAGGAATGCAAGGAAGAGCTTAGTTGTCCACTAACTGCATTATTTAATAATTCAATAAAATTAGGATCGGTACCCATGGAGTGGAAATTGGCAGATGTGGTACCAATATTTAAAAAAGGAGAACGAGTTAAAAAGAATAATTATAGGCCGGTAAGTTTAACGTCAACAGTGGGTAAGATTCTAGAATCCATAATTGCAAATAAAATAAGGGCACATCTAGAATTACACAGACTGATAAAACTTTCACAACACGGGTTTCTTAAGGGTTTTTCGTGCCTTACAAACTTACTGTCTTTTTATTCAGAAGTTTACGAGGCAGTAGATTGTGGCAAAGAATATGATACAATATATCTAGATTTTAGCAAAGCTTTTGATAGAGTTCCTCACAAAAGATTAGTTAAAAAGCTGGAAGCTCATGGTATAGGAGGAGCTGTTCTCAGATGGATCAAAGAATGGTTAAAAGACAGAAAACAGAGGGTTTGCATAAATGGAGAGAAATCAGAGTGGGGCTCGGTTACTAGCGGGGTACCACAAGGCTCGGTACTGGGTCCCCTATTATTCATCGTATATCTAAATGATCTGGATTCGGATATCAGTAGTAACCTAAGTAAATTCGCAGACGACACTAAAATAGGTAGAACTATAAATGGAAAAGAAGACATTCATGCTTTACAGGAAGATCTATATAGATTATCTGAATGGTCGGACAAATGGCAAATGGAATTTAATGTTGAAAAATGTAAAGTAGTTAAAATGGGTGAAACATTCTGTCACATAGGCCCTTTCTACAAAATTCTACTACAGAAGAAGAACAGAGGAAGTTATGGTGACTTTACTGTTAATATGAGGGATGAGAGATCCTTTTAAATAAAAAGAACAAATGAAAACAAAAATTGGGATCCACCACTGGAACATATACTATCAGCAAAGTGGGCAATTCTTATTAAAAACAATTAAAAGACATGCAAAACATAAAAGGAATATGATAAAATTCAAATTGCAAGAAAATTAAAATCACAATTAAATATAAGAGAATATGAATATTTAAGTTTAAGAATTCTTCTCAAGCAATAAGGCAACTATATTATAATAAAAAAAAAATACAATATACGTAAAAGGAAAATTCTGAAATAGTCATCATTAACAGTGGTGACTAGATTTAAAACAGCTTCAGCTATTCAACACTAAACTAAAAGTTACTGCCATGTTCTGGCTTTCAGAGTTCTACAAAAGGGGAATATTAAACTACAATCAAAGAAATATTCTTCATCTTCTTCTTCGTTTTCCATAAGGAATAATGTTAATACACATGGATACATTCCACAAGGGTGTATAGACAAGCTATACTAAAGAAAACTAAGTAAAACCCATTTTACACGTACATGCTGAAATACGTATGTAAGCTAAAATAAACAAGTACAGTATTAAAGACATAAAAGATAACCATAGAAATAAACATCGCATTGGAGAAATGATCTTACAGACTAATTAAACTGAGGCTAATAGCACCAGCTTCCTCATATGAGGGTAACGATCGTTGGCTTAGCAGATCTGCGAGGTCATTGTCCTTTCCATCAACATGTTGGGCAGTGATATTTGAAAAGATTCAGGTAAAGTGCCCACCTTTTCAGCAGAGGATTCAGCTTGTCTGCAGTCTGTAAATATAGGAGAAGACAGTGGTTGGTTCTCAGTGTAAAATGTCGGCCATACATGTGGACTTTAAAATTATTTATGGTCCAATATGCAGCCAGAGCATCTTTCTCCAAGGTGGAGTAATTCTGCTCTGCAGGGCGAAATCCTGTGGCTTGGATATCGCACTGGAGCTACTTCTGCTGAGTTGTCTGATTGGGACTGCAAGAGCACGGCGGCCAGGCCTTTGTCTGAGGCAACGATCTGCAAGATAAAGGGAAAATCGGGGTTTATCAGTTGTAATACTGGCTCACCATCCAATGCTTCTCAGAGTTTGAAAAATGCTCTCTCAGCCTTGTCTGTCCATTGGACAGGGGAGGTTTTACCTTGCTTTGAGGAGGTCATTTGCTGCACAGGGGCAGCGATAGTATTAAAGTGAGGGATGAACCATTGGTAGTAGCAAACACTACCCAGGAATGATCTCAGTTGATTGACAGTTTCTTCATATCCTTAATAGCTTGTACCTTATCCTGTAAAGAGGACATAACTCCTTCTCCGACCAAATGGCCGAGATACTGCAATTGTGTGGAACCAATCTCGCATTTTGAAGGCTTTAGATTAAGACCATGCTGTTTCAGATGAGCGAGAACTCTGTGAAAGGTCACGAGGTGCAACCAAATGTTTCAACACCAGGATGTCGTCTATAATGCATGAAACATTGTTGAGGTCCTGCAATACTATCCTCATGAGTCGGCTAAAGCAGCCAGGGGTATTCACCCTACCAAAAGTCATGACCTTGAACTGGTACAGATCGTATCTTGTGGATAAGGCTGTTAGAGGCTTGGTAGTCTTGCTCAGCAGGACTTGCCAAATCCACTGGCCAGATCCAATTTGGACAGGTAGTGGGCTTGGGAGAGTAATGAGAAAATATGCTTGATGTTGGCAATGGACTCTCCATCAAAGATGGCACGGGAGTTAAGCTTACGACAGTCGAGGCAGAGCCTGTGACTGCCATCTCACTTACGCACTACCAGTAACGGCGAACACCAAGGCGAAATGCTCTTTTCAACTATTCTGAGGCGGACCCAAGTGTCAAGGTCTTCCTTCAGCTGTATGGACAGCTGGTGGGGAAGGCCATAGGAATGCCGAAAAGGCTCTGGGTCTGTCAATCTAACATGATGCTCAAGGGTAGCGGTAGTGCCTGAGAGGTCATTGAAGATGTTCTGGTAGTCCTCTAATAGCTTGTGCAGCTATTCCTGTTGACTCAGTTGCAGTCTGGAGTTAATAATGCAATTACTCACACTTTCCTTTTGGTGCGTGGGAATGGCAGGATCCTTACCATCATCAAAAGTTGAAGTTATGTCTTCAATTTCGAGGGCGGTGGCTGCGGCCAGAGGGGCTTATTCCGAAAAACTCCACTCCTGTCAGTCTCTCTCCACCGCAAGGGAGGAGTCTTCCAATATAGGAGGTAGGGGGTGGCTATTATGGGGCACCTGTGTTGCTGCAGCCTCAGAGGTAAATTTGCTGCTGAGGGTACCTATAGGGGTTGCTGAGAGTGCCAGCGCAGGATCCCTGTGGGCCTCCGGGTCCTCACAATACAGCTCCAGCTGGTTAACGTGGTATTTCCGGTTTTTGCCATCAACATTTAGCATGTAATTGTCGGGGGTTATACGGTGTACCACAATGTATGGTCCTTTCCAGCGTAGCATGAGCTTGTGAGTATCTGTTGGAAGAAGTAACAGAGCTCCATCTCCAGGTGTCAGGGCACGACGCCAGGCACGCTTGTCAAAGAGGAGCTTGGCAGTCTGCTGGTGACCCTTAATGGCTAATTGTGCAGTTTTCCAGGCATTTTTAAGATGGGACAAAAACCTCAAAATATACTCATGGATGTCCCTATCATTGGTAGGCGAGTCCCAACATTCTGCAAAGAATTCCACTGGGCCTCTGACCTTATGACCATAAATCAGCTCGAAAGGCGAGTATCCAGTAGTGTTGTAGGGCATGTCTCTGAAGAAGAAAAGTGCAGCGGGGACATACTTGTCCCACTGCCTGGGTATATCTATCACTAACTTGAGCAAACATTGCTTCAATGTCCCATTATATGTTCCATTTGATTGGACATGATACACACTTGTACGAATATGCTTCATTTCTTAAGAGGTTACAGAAAGACTCAAAGTGCCTACTTGTAAACTGACTTCCATTGCCAGAAGTGACCTGCTCAGGAAAGCCGACCTTGGAGTAGGTTTTGAATAGGGCCTGAGTGACTGTTTCGGTCGTGATAGAAGATAGCGGCACTGCATCTGGGTACTTTGTTGCCAGGTTGATGTATACCAGGAGGAACTGTTTCCCTGTGGACGAAGCAGGCTTAATAGGACCTAATATGTCAACAGCGACCTTGGAAAATGGCTCCGTTGAGAGCGTAGTTCTGCCCATGGGAACTTTTGGTACTGGTGCAGTAGAGGTAGATTGACAGACGGGGCAGGGGCCCACGTATCTGTCTATCTCGGCGTACATATTTGGCCATGCAAGAGCCTTCTGAAGGAGGTGTTGAGTTTTTGCTTTGCCTCTGTGTCCGCTCAGAGGTAAATGGTGTGCCACATACATAGCCTGGCAACACAACGAAGTGGACACCACCAACTGTTTAAAGGTGTGGGCATCTTTAGTTACATGCCTACGAAGGACTCCATCTTCAAGGGCGTAAGTGATATGATGTCCTCCTTTCACCGTAAAGGTTCTTCCCTCGGTAGCCTGTTGCATCTAGCGTTTGAGGCTGGAGAAGTCCTGCTGCAGTTTGGCAAAGTCTGGACAGGACTTCAGTGGCTCTTGTAGTTTGCAATCCAGGTCAATGAAATATCAGCGTCGTATCTGAAGTGTTCCTTCAGCAACCCGCACACGAACAACTTTGCCGATGAAATCTTCACCCCTGACGAATCTTTCCTCAACAAATATGCCACTGGCCACTGTGTCGAGGGTTATCTCAGCTTCCACACCATTTATGGTTCCTAGGCATGTTGGGACCATCTTTGGATCATCATATTCGGTGAATTGCACACAGGCAACTTTGTATGGTGGTTCCTCGGCAATATCCTCAGTGGCCCTTTTTGGTCTTGTTTCTACGGCATGGGCTGAGTGAGCGGCCAGACGGCTATGCTGGCCGCCACTGTGAGAGGGAGTGTGGTGGCCTTTAGAGTTCGGCTGAAAACCCTGTGAAGGAGAAGCAGGGTAATTGCCCTTGCCTCTGAACTGCTGAGGCTTAGGTCTTACCGAGTCATCCTTCTTGAGTGTAGGTGCATAGTGGTAATAAGGCTTAGGATTGTGAGGAGGATGAGCTGGACAATTGAAGTTCTGAGAAGGGCCCATGAGCATCCCATTCCTGCGATCTCCCTTCCCAATGAAAATCATGGCCTGCTGCGGGGGAAATGACACTCTGAGGACGAGCCTTGGGATTGGCCCTTCTTGCCCTCATAAGGTCATAGAGATGTACTCCAGGCTGGTTGTGCTGGAGGTACTAATCCACAGTGGCTAATCTTTTCTCGAAGTTGATCTCATCCTTAAGCTGGGTTCTTACATATGCAAGAACATCCATAGGGAGGTCATTGGCAATTGAATCAAACATCAAGAATGGATGCCACTTCTCTAGAGGACATTTTGCAACTCACGCCAATCATTAAAGAGGCAAGCCTTGCGGTTTCCAAAGGCACTACAGTTCTCCTCCTTCAGTGGGAAAGCGGAGACAAACCTAGCATGACACTCAACTGGCAAAAAGTTCTGCGAGGCAAGGAGTGTGCTTTAATTTTCTCGTAGTCCCTCAGTTGCCCGTGGTCGAGTTCATTGACCAGGGCGAGCAGACGGGGTGGCATGGAGGTGAGCAGCCAATGACCCTTCTCAGCCTCTGTGCCTTCACAAGTGGTTGCAAGACTTTTGAAAGAGCAGATGTAAGTATCTCTCCATTGTACTTGTATGTTCGTATTGGGGGCTGATCCCCAATGCCGGGTGAAGCACCACTGTCTGGGGTTCTCGCTTCAAGCCAAGCAAGCGCAAGTTCATGTTCACGTTGTGCTTGTGCCTGCACCTAGTTGTAATTGTGTTGTGCTTGCTCACTTTCTCGTTTCGCTTGCGCCTGCTTCTGCTCACGTGGTTTCCTCTCCAGCTCGGCTCGGCATTCAGCCATCTTGTTATGAGCCCACTCGAGGAGCGTCGGTCCTCAAATATTTCAATGGATTCCTGTGACTGTCTGGTTTCCATGTTGGTTTCCTGTTACTGCTGCGTAGCCATGGTGGTTTCCTAAACAGTCAACAATGAAGTGTCAATACAATCAACCACAAAAGAAAATATCTACTAAAGTACAAAAAAAAATTAAAGAACCACACAACACCAAGGAAAATGAAACTCAACACCACAGTTCAAACTTAAACATAGCTGTGATCCCAAAACCTCGCTATGAAAGTGACTCAAAATACAATCAAGTGCAACAGTATCAAAATGTTGCAAAAAAGGGCATGGAACACTTATAATACAGGATTGCAGTTGTACCTGCTTAACAGCAATATGCAGCTGTACCTGTGATTATGGTGCAAATGAAAGGAATGAGCAACAACAAATTTTACAGACAAACACTCAGTGCAAGAGAATACGAACAAGTAAAGCATAGCAGTCGTGCCTGCGTATGAGCGCGTATATGGCAATACCAACTAGTAAAATGTTGTGAGTAAAATTCTGGAGTGTTGCCAAAAGGGCATAGATCCTATGCAAAATACACCAAAGATAAGCTAACAGCTTACAAGGCAGCCAAATTACACATGCATCTACTAATAATGAGAAAATTTATTTTTGAGTGACAACTCAGACACATGAAGGGCTTAGCCTAGGTTCAACAAACGACGCCAAAGATTTTCTTCTCAATCTATGATTAGTCAGTGTTTGAATATAAACACTCAAATTATAAGCAAAGTACTTTTTATTCTTACTCAATGAAATCTTAAATAACACGTGTTCTCGTCATGCAAAATTTCTTAATTCTGTTTCCACATAATCTCATGCAGATTTCCTGATTTTGTTTACCACATCGTAAACAAGAAAAATATTAGTTGCCGTAATTAATTTTGAAAAAAAGTTCTGCTTCACAATGTCTCTAGCGATAAAATTAAGGTGGGCAGCCTAAGATTCATTCATATCAATAATCCGAGACAATGGGAACCGGGTTTCATGTGCAATGTTAAAAAGCAAAAAAATAAAATAAAATAAAATAAATATCAAAATCAGTATGTTTGGGTCTCAGTTAGGGCACCAATTGTGTTGGAAGGAGGTTGTTAAGTTTCTGTTTTACTAAGGAGACTCAAAGTACTGAACTCGGTTAAGAACTCGCAAACAGACAGGACAGATATTACTGTACTTGCACACCCCACTCGTACTACCACTACTCTGTTAACCGAAACTAAGAATTCAACTTTTGATTTTGGAAATGAAGTGACATATTAAAAAAAAGATTGAATTAATTTTTGGAAAGCTGGAACAAATTTAAAATTCAAATTTATGGAATGCTGCTTCGAACCCTGGAGGTGTTGAGCACGATTCCGATACCTGGCACCACAGGCAGAGTAGAATAGAGGACACTTGTTTGTGCCAGATGAATTCCTGTGAAGTCTCCACGTAATAAAAAAAAGCTTGAAGTATGCTTGACTGCTGAGGCGAGATCTTGCCTCTGGGATGTTTGGCCACCAGTTGAGGGCGATTCAGTGTCCCTCTTGGCGACGTCATCATTTGGCCCCTATAGTATGTATATTCAGAGAAGTAATTAGTTCATATAAAATTCGAGGGCTACTGTAGTGGTGGTCCCTGGCAGGCAATTATGGCAGAGATGCAAGGGAGAGACAGAAATTTAAGTGTAACAAGTAGAAGCAAATAAAAAGAAAACAAGAATTATTATGGGCAAAATAGGTTCCTGGTGAACAATCTCCAGAATATGCTTTGCGTTGCAGGAGACGGAATTTTAACTATTCAAATAATAAAGAAGCTACTGAATATTTATATAGACAGGCTAATGACATATCAGCAAGGTCAAATTGATAACAATATTATTAGCAAGAGCAATTTTTATAATATAACAATATTTATCAGCAAAACAATTTTATAATAAGAAAATTGCGTAAACAACGCATCTAACAGACTCGCTAGGATTATGGTATTTTTTTTTTTTTATATGAGTGTGACACCGGGACAGGCAGAAACTGCCCTCATCAACAAAGGCCCGGGCACGAGAAAATACCAAGACGAAGGAAAAGAAAAAGGTTAAGGGCAAGGCAGAGATGAGGTAATGTCACACAAAGGAAAACGACAGACAGAAAAAAACAGTCAAAGAAAAGAGGACCCAGAGATATGGAGGACTAGGCTCTGAGATGATGATAGATCTGCTTTTTGAAGGATGAAAGCTCATAAGAATTAGGAAAGACAGAAGGAGGAAGAGAGTTCTAGTATTGGTCATGAGAAAAAAGGAAAAGCAGATAACAGAGAAATAGGAGGGAGATTTTTATATTGGGATAATGCTTTCTACATGTACAAGACTATTAAACAAGATATATTTAAAATTAGCGATATACTTAAATGTAAACTGCAAATAATCATAATGTGGAAAATGCAAGGAGTGAGAATTTTTTTAGTAAAAAAATAAAAACAGTTAAAAGATACCAAATTAACTAATAAGTCATCTATAAATGACCTCTAGTGACTTGGAGCATAACACTCTGTCACACTCTTGTATGGACATCTTCTCTGAGGAACTATGGGGAATCCTTTGTTGTCACTCTTGATATCTCTAAGGCTTTTGATAGAGTCTGGCACAAGGCTCTGTTGGCCAAACTCCTTGTCTATGGCTTTACCCCTTCTCTCTATTCTCTAATATCCAGTTTTCTTTCTGACCGTTTTATATCTGTTGTTGCTGCTGGTGCGACATCTAGCTTTTTCCCTGTTACCAGTGGTGTTCCACAGGGCTCTGTTCTTTCACCTACTCTGTTCCTTCTCTTCATCAATGATCTTCTACAATCCCCATCTTCCTCTGTTCTTCATACCTTTGCTGACAATTCTACCATTCACTATATCTCTGCCTTTTCTTCACAACCTTCATCTGCTACTCTTAAGCAGTCTTGTATCACTCTTTCTTGTACTCTCAATTCTGATTTGCAGAGGGCATCTGAATGGGGGACCCAAAATTTAGTTAAATTTAATGCCTCCAAGACAATTTCTGGTTATCTCTTTATCTTTTTCTCCTCCTGATAACCCTATTGTCTTGGAAACTAAAGAAATTTACCCCCTTAATTCTATCAACATATAAGGAATCCATTTAGCCTCTAACTTTTCTTGGAGGAATCACATAATCCAGATTTCTAAATCTTCATCCTTTTTCGTTCTCGTCATAACTTTTCCTCTTTATAGTTACTTAAAATCTATAAAGGTCTTATTCGTCCCTACTTAGAATACTGCTCACACATCTGGAGTACTTTTCCTCATACTTATCTCCTTGATAGGGTTGAATCTAAAGTAGTCAAACTTATTAATGATCCTTTTCTTACTTCTAATCTGGATTCTCTCTCTCTTAAATGCAAATTATCATCCCTTTCTCTTTTTTATCACTACTACTTCCATCTCTGCTCTGATGAGTTGGCGAGTTGCATCCCTCCCCCACTGTTGAGGCCATGTAACACTCACCAAGCGGCCTCATCTCACAGGTACTGAGTGGAGATTTGTAGCTCGCAGATACGTCGGTGCAGAGACTGCTTCTTCCCCTCTACATCCAGACTCTGGAACTCTCTTCCTCCTTCTATCTTTCCAAATTCTTATGACCTATCTTCCTTCAATAAGTGAATCTATCATCATCTCAGGGCCTAATCCTCCATATTGCAGGTCCTCAGTACTTTGAATATTTTTTATCATTCGTTTTCCTTTGTGTATCATTGCCTCATCTCTGCCTTGTCCTTAATCTTTTTCTTTTCCTTCATATTGGTGTTTTCTCGTGCCTAGGCCTTTATTGATGAGGTCAGTTTTTGCCTGTCCTGGTGTCACACTCATAAAAAAAAAATTGTGTGTGAGAGATGAGTTTGCTTACTCGGATCATGAATTCAATATTCTCAGCGACCCTCCAGAAAATTGCATTCTTGATCACCTCCATCAGGAAATCAACAGTAGCTTCCCCATTCCTTCGATCAGAAGGGATCATCCTTCAGATACAAGATGCAACAAAATGGAATTCACAGTTGAAAATGGTGAAATCTATAATCAAGAATCCAGAAGAGGTGAATAGTGTTATTGATCCTTTATCCCAGAAAGAGCAGAGAAGTAAGAATATCAAGCGAGTAGAGCTTTCTGCCTTAAAGGAGCTTGTGACTGTCCTTGAACCTTTTGAGGAGGCCACTGAAGTTGTGGAAGGAGAGAAGAAGGTAAGCTGTTGGACCAGTCACTCAGGGACTTAAACATTCACTTGAACATTTAATCCAAAATGCCCAATTACAGTATTGTGAAAAACTGCCTAAGGTGCTGTTGGACACTAAAGAAAAGATTGGATCCTTATATGGAAATAAGAGATGTTCAAGTGGCGGCTTTTTTAGACCCTAGGTTCAAACTGAACTGCCGTTCATCATAGGAGCAGAAGGAGCAAGTGCTGTCCTATGTGAAGGAAATGCTTGAAAAACAGGAGGACAAGGATATATCAAGGGGGAAATAGCAAGGATGATCTCACCCAAGGTTTACCTGAAGGTCCTGAACCCAAAAGACCTAGACTGTTCTCTTTTCTACCAAATTGTTCACCTAACATCGAAAATCAACTAGAATCAGAGGGAAGCACAGTGTCAGTGAGTCTTTTGTTGAAATAATATGTAAAGGAAGGAACTCAACCATTTTGCAGTAATCCATTACTTTACTGGAAAGAAGTGCCACAATCTTTGAATCCATTAAGGAACCTTGCAAGAGAGTTAAATGCGTGTACTGCTACATCAGGTCATCTGAGTGAGTTTTCAGCATGGCAGGAAACTATTTTACTTCAAATCAAGCTCAACTTGGGGTCACTTCTTTTAGGTCAGTTATAATGCTTAACTGTAACAGTGAACTGTATGGAAAACTACCTGCCATTTAGATATACATAAGCCTACTATTTCCAGTTTCTTTGAAAATAAAAGGTTAAATTTTTATTTTCTTTACTCTTTCATGTCATTGTTGAAAAGGCATGGTTGACCAGAAACTGACGGAATACTCATCCCTCAGTTATTTAATAAGTGATTTTACTGATTATTGTAAGCAATAACAGAAAGCCAGTAAACAATTTTGATGCTTAAAATTGCATTTTATGTAATAATAAGTGCAATGCACGGTAATAGTATGATCTAGTATTAAGAACAGGTCGAAGATATATTAAATATTCGTAATTCCTGGAACTTTTTTTTCTTCAGACTTTTATGCTCATTCTAGGCCCAGCTTGTAAAATGTAGCAAATTAATAGATTTAAGTTTCAAATTATTGTTTTGGGGATGAAAATTATCATGAAATATTAGGATTTTTTTTTTTTAGATATTCCACATTATTTCAGAACAGGTCATGATCAGCCCATGGGTCATTATAGTCTTGCAGCTGAGGTCATGTCATGTCTTTGAGTGGGAATGTAAACTTTCAGACGTTCTTAACAGGTTATTTCAGTCTGCTATAAGGGTGATATTACTGGAATTTGGTTATGATTCTTTTAATGCACCCTTTCTATTTTTAAACTTCAGAAGTTTTTTCTGATAGATTTCGGTGTGTTTTGAATTAGTCTGATAATTGTTTTTCTTAGAAGTCACTATTATATGTTTTAGGGCCTAAATTGGTGGGCAACGGTGGATACTTAAATAGCCTAATCAAACTAACCTAACCCTACCCTGAACCCAACCTAACCCAATTTTGAAACCTTGACATACCTTAAATGGGTGAATTTGGGTGTTTATACAGCAGTGCTGCACATTTCAGGAAGTGGTGGCAATGCTGATTTCTTGGGTAGGCTATGGAAGGGGTGCATAAAACGAATCTTAACCCGAAACAAAGCCTACTCTATGAGTGTAAGTTAACATACATTAATGAATAACTGATGAAACCGACCAGGAGTCAGGGAGTTACGAGCACAGGAGCCTTTTTGCATGTGCACAGTTGGGTAAATACCTCCCGCATCTGGTCAAAATCTCCAAATGTTTTTTTTTTTAAATTTATTCAATCTATGCCAAAAGTTTATACAAGGTTTACGTCTGTTTAAATTCTTAAATGATTATTTTCTTATGAATGTGTGGTCAAGATTGAAAAAAAATAATGTATATCACTTACCTCAACTTAACTCGTACGTGTTGGAAATTAAAAGCCCACTCACAACTGTTCGATCCGATTTCTTTCCCCCTTTCTCCCAACCACCACATACAAAAAGATATCAACATCTACACAGGGAGCTCCAACTAAGCCTCCACAAGTCAATAATACAGCAATTCTGTATTAATAATACAGCACTGCTGTGTTTATACAGCAGTGCTGCACATTTCAGGAAGTGGTGGCAATGCTGATTTCTTGGGTAGGCTATGGAAGGGGTGCATAAAACGAATCTTAACTCGAAACTTAGTCTACTCTATGAGTGTAAGTTAACATACATTAATGAATAACTGATGAAACCGACCAGGAGTCAGGGAGTTACGAGCACAGGAGCCTTTTTGCATGTGCACAGTTGGGTAAATACCTCCCTCATCTGGTCAAAATCTCCAAATGTTTTTTTTTTTTAATTTATTCAATCTATGCCAAAAGTTTATACAAGGTTTACGTCTGTTTAAATTCTTAAATGATTATTTTCTTATGAATGTGTGGTCAAGATTGAAAAAAAAAATAATGTATATCACTTACCTCAACTTAACTCGTACATGTTGGAAATTAAAAGCCCACTCACAACTGTTCAATCCCCGATTTCTTTCCCCCTTTCTCCCAACCACCACATACAAAAAGAAATCAACATCTACACAGGTAGCTCCAACTAAGCCTCCACAAGTCAATAATACAGCAATTCTGTCTTACAACTCAACCAATAAGGCATATCCATTACATAACTCAACCAACTCGACAACCCCACAAACACTGTTCTTGACCCCCGAACGTCCGCCGAATGCCGTAAGCAACATCCCGTTCACAGTGTTGCCAAACAGTGTTACCAGATCCAAATTATACAAAATCATAAATGAAAACTATTGTCTCCACAAAACCACACGCCTCATCCCCAAACTTGATGGAACCTGCGCCTTTGTCTCCTTTATCCATCTATGGTATCGTGCTTGGATGTCGCCACTCATACTTGAAGACAGCTTTCTGTGGCACAGTTCCTTCATCCTGACCCGACCTAGGGGACATATTATACTAGAAGACTGCTTCCATTGGTGACACCTGAGCCCTCTCTGCCATGGCCTTGATTGTTTGATGATGTCACTCCACAATTCCATTCTCACTAGGCCAGGGGTGGCCAGACTTTCAGATTCCGAGATCTACTCTAAAGACTGAGACTCTTTTACCATCTACCATACCATAATCATATAATATTACGTCAACTGGGGAAAAAAATTCAAAAAAGCTTAGTACTATAAAACATGAGTGCAATTGTCTCACTTATATATATATATATATATATATATATATATATATATATATATATATATATATATATATATATATATATATATATATATATATATATATATATACATATATATATATATATATATATATATATATATATATATATATATATATATATATATATATATATATATATATATATATATATATATATATATATATATATATATATATATATATATATATATATATATATATATATATATATATATATATATATATATATATATATATACATACATACATACATACATACATACATACATACATACATACATACGTTGTGATGAAAAGGGCAAACCCACTCATCAAACAGGCACTTGATAAGGAAAAGACAGTGGTAATCTCAGGCATAAGCGAGTCCCAGGAGCCAACATGGCAGGGGAGACTTGAAGAAAATAAAGCTAGGGTTGTAGACCTGATAAGAAAGCTTGGAGTAGTATGTGGTCCTGAGGATATTGTAAACATACACCAACTAGGTAAATATTCGAGGGAAGGAAAGCCGAGACCAACAAAAGTAACCTTTGAGAGAGGGGAAACATGTAGGGAAATATTGTTGAGAAAAAAAAGTCTAATAGACCTTCAAGAATTCAATGAAGTGTTCATTAGACAATACAGAACACAGGAAGAGATGGGAAAGATCAAAAACTTGTTGCAAGAGGTAAGAAGGTTAAATGATGAAAGAAATGAAGAAGAGAAGAAAAATTTTCATTACAGAGTTCTTCCAGACAAAGGGGAGATAAAGAAGATAATGACAGAAGATCAGGGGATGGGGCCTCATTAAGATTGTTATACACAAATGCTGATGGATTAGCTGGTAAGGCAGTAGAAATAAAAGATAGGATTCACAACAGTAAGGCAGATATAGTAGCAATTACAGAGACTAAGTTGAGTGAGGACATAAACAGTGTCACAGTTTTTCCTAAGGGTTTCAGAATACTAAGGGTTGAAAGATCTGAGAGGACTGGTAGAGGGATAGCACTGCTCATAAGTGAAAGGATTCAAGTCGAAGAAATAAACTTGGCTATAGAAAGTGAGTTCAAGGAATTTCTTATTGCCCGCATAAATACTGGGTCAGAGAGCATTATAATAACTGTTGTATACAACCCACCAAGGAACCAAAATAGGCTTGAAGTTTATGAGGAAAGTCATATAGGTACTATTGAAGTCATAAACTCAGTTGTTAACATGGCACGGGAAAAAAAATGTAGGATTTTGATTATGGGAGACTTTAATCATAAAGAGATAGATTGGATAAATCTTGACCCACACAGTGGTGAGGACTCATTCGGGGCAAGATTCCTAGATTGCGTACAAGGGAATTTCCTACACCAACATGTAATGGAACCAACAAGGGCCAGGGGTGGGGATGAGCCATCACTACTTGATCTAGTGTTCACAGATAATGTGTTGGATATTGAAAAAATTGAGTATGAACCACCAATTGGAAAGAGTGACCACTGTGTGTTGTTGATGGAGTATATCATTGAAGATATTCTTCCTGAGAGAAGAGGCACTGAGGACATGAGGAGGAACTATCCGAAAGGAGATTACATCAAAATGAATGAGTTTTTTGCAGTTATTGACTGGAGAACCTTATTTTACAACAAATCTGTATAAGAAATGTATGACATCTTTTGTGAGAAATATGGGAAGATAGTAGATTGCTGCATAATTGTCACCAAAGTAGGTGTAATTCATGCCAGAGAGAAATGGTTCGATAATGGGTGTAAAAGAGCTAAGGAGTGGAGAGACAAATGCTGGAAAAGGTATAGGAGGAGAAAAAACATAAATGCCTGGCAAACCTACAAAAGAGCAAGAAATGACTACCTAAGTAAAAGGAGAGAGGCAGAGAGAGACTATGAGAGGGACATCACCAGGAAGGCTAAAGAAAATCCCAAGCTTTTCCACAGCTTTATCAGAGCAAAACTGAAGGTAAAAGAACAGGTTTTAAGGCTAAAGAGAGCGGATGGAAGCATCACTGAGACGGATGAAGAGATCTGCAAAGAATTTAACAAGGAGTTTCAGTCAGTATTTACAGTAGAAAATACCCCTCCCCCTCAGATTGCAGTGATAGAAGCTCAAGGGCCGGTATTAGAGAACATCAACCTTACAGCCACAGAGGTATGCAAAGCGCTGATGGATTTAGATGTTCATAAAGCTACAGGTCCCGATGACATATCCCCTCATGTGCTTAAAAAATGTGCAAACACAATATCAGTGGCACTAAGTATCATATTTAAGGTGTCACTGGAGTCGGGGGAGATTCCAAGATGCTGGAAACAAGCAAATGTGATACCTATCTTCAAAAAGGGAAGGAAGGATACGGCTCTGAACTATAGACCAGTTTCCTTGACCAGCATAGTTTGCAAAGTTATGGAGAAACTACTAAGGAAACATATCTCTCTTCACTTGGAATCCTTCAACTTTTTGTCAGTGAGGCAACATGGCTTCAGAGAAGGTAGATCAACAGTAACAAACTTATTAGAATTTTATGATGAGGTAAGCCAAATCTTACAGGAAAGAGAGGGCTGGGCAGATTGCATATTCCTAGACTTCCAGAAAGCGTTTGACACTGTTCCACATGGGAGACTTATTAGGAAGCTGCAATCAATGGCTAGAATAGGTGGAAATGTTTTGGAATGGATAAAAACTTACTTAGAAGGAAGATAACAGAGGGTTAGAGTAAGACACTCAGTGTCTGAATGGAGAAGAGTTAGTAGTGGAGTTCCACAGGGTTCAGTTTTAGGGCCACTTTTGTTCCTTGTATATGTAAATGACCTACCAGAGTCTGTAAATTCATTCATGAATATGTTTGCAGATGATGCAAAGATTGTGAAGAAAGCAAAAAACGAGAACAATGGTAGAGAACATCAGGAGGATCTAAATAATCTGCATGAATGGTCAGAAAAGTGGCTAATGAAATTCAATCCTTCAAAATGTAAGGTAATGAGAATGGGTACAAGTGCAAGAAGGCCCAAGCTTGACTACTCGGTGGCTGGAGTACAACTTCAAGAGACAGAAAATGAGAGAGATCTAGGAGTAAACATACTGGCAGATTTGTCTCCAGAAATACATATAAATGGCATAGTAAGGGCAGCATATGCATTCTTATCAAATGTAAGGGTAGCCTTCAGGCACATGGACAAGGAAATGTTCAGAAATATTTATGTAACCTATGTGAGGCCAAAACTCGAATATGCAGCCCCCTTTTGGAATCCGCACTTGAAAAAGCACATAGCTAAGCTTGAAAAACTTCAAAGACATGCCACGAAACTGGTGCCAGAAATACGCAATCTCAGTTATGATGAGAGGCTGAGGGAATTAGACTTACCATCACTCGAAACTAGAAGAGTGAGGGGGGATATGGTGACAGTCTTTAAATTCCTTCATGGTTATGATAGAGTGGATAGGGATCGATATTTTGATATGGCTGGCTCTAGAACTAGAGATCATAGTTTGAAGCTTCGTAAGAAAACTTCTTCGCAGGATGTAAGGAAATACTTTTTCAGTGTAAGAGTAGTTGATAATTGGAATTCGCTAAGCGAGGAGGTAGTTAATGCTATCTCAATCCATAGTTTTAAGGACAGGTATGATAAGTATCACTAAGTATAAAAATGGAACCGATCAGGAGACGGGAAGATAAGAGCTTTGGGCTCTTTCCCGTAAACACAATTAGGTAATCACAATTAGGTAATCACATACATACATACATACATACATACATATATATATATATATATATATATATATATATATATATATATATATATATATATATATATATTTATATATATATATATATATATATATATATATATATATATATATATATATATATATATATATATATATATATATATATATATATATATATATATATATATATATATATATATATATATATATATATATATATATATATATATATATATATATATATATATATATATATATATATATATAAGATTAATCAGTTCAAACTAAATTAAAAAAAAAAGTCAATTCAAACTAAATCTTTGCAAAATGTTTTACCTTAGCCTACCTGTAAAAAGACTCTTTCACTAAGCTAATTGCAAGGTTGATGCATGATGTTGAGAGCCACTATATTTGAAAAATAAACTTCAGCATCTACAGCCATAAATAACTGATCTCTTACTCTACCATCAAATTGGTTGCCAAAATTACAATGCTTTGCTAGAGCCTTTAAATCAGCATACAATTCTTTTACACTCTCATCCTTCCTTTTTTTTCTTTGCTGGAAGGCTAGCAAACTTCTGTGATAAGAAGGCGTAACAATAAAATGACCTTTCAATAACTGAACCAAGTCTGCATAAGACTTTGTGTGGGGCAAATCAGGAGCACAAAGATTGCCTAAAACACTAAAAACATCAGTACCCAATGACACAAGCAGGAGATTTTTTTTCTCGTCAGCCTCAGTGACATTTAAATGACTAAAATGTGCCTCTAATAGGCTTAGCCATAATTCCAAGGAAATTTTCGATGGATTAAAACAATCAATTCTAATCTGATTCAACGACGACGACATTGCGGACCTATTCTGTAATATTACCAGTATCCACAAACACTTAGGCTAATGTAGCACCCAAACAACCGACAATTCGATATGCTAGGGTAGCAAAAACGTATGCTAGGCTTGAAGAAACATGCGCCCAAAACTGCAGCAACATCATACAGGGCACCTAGGCTTAAATCCAACACTAGCCTAGTCGAGGTGAATCATGCAGCATCAATCCAGGATCCAATTAGGCATAACCATGGTAGCCTAATCCTGGCGTCGGCAAACAAAACATTTGGCACCTAC
Source organism: Halocaridina rubra (assembly GCA_037179515.1). Lineage (NCBI taxonomy): Eukaryota > Metazoa > Arthropoda > Malacostraca > Decapoda > Atyidae > Halocaridina > Halocaridina rubra. The sequence continues at coordinate 25,784 of JAXCGZ010008591.1, forward strand.
CAGAAATCTTGCAAGGCGAATCTATTTAAGCCAGTAATATAACCAAACTCAAGAGGTTTCCCATATCCATGAAGGGTTTACTCGTCGCCAAATGTAAAGGTTTGTATTAATAATGAGCGTATATCATGGCTTCCAGTTTATTGTTGCAAGATGTGTGCCGGTCGGCTCAATCAATATAAACATTAGAAACCAAATAGGTAGAAGTACAATGAAAACAAAAGAGGTGCGATAAAGGGAATAACCTTATTATCAATAAAGGATTAGATCACTTATATCATAACATTCCTTTCCCCTAGAATTTGCAATACATCACATATAAAAAATAAGTCATCAACTTCTTAAAACAAGGCACACATGAAAATTCTATATAAGGAGTTCAAAACACTATTTACAAATTAAGACGATCAGGGGGCTTGATATTTCTCTGAGACCTTCTCACTACTGGAGTCTGTATAGGTAACTCATCACATGCACTATTACTTACATCTCTTGAAGGTACATTAATAACATCTTTTGAAAGTACACCATTTGTTTCTATAATATTAGAATTGGTTGTTAATTCAATAGGAACACTTGTTACAACAGGATTATCAGCTTCAATTTCACTTACAACAGGATTATCATAATCATTATTCAACATTTCATTATTAGACTGATTGAAATCTCCAAAATATCTATGCATCAATTGATCAGAATGTCTTTTCCATATCATATTCCCTGAACAATGTACTTGCACTTTATAATTTCTTAAACCCAATACTTCTACAATTCTACCTTCCACCCATAGTGGACCTTTACCATAGTTACGTGCAAACACAGCATCATCAACTTTGTACATGTTTTCTTCATTTGAAAGACTATCATTACATTCTTTACTTTCTTTCAGCTTTACATCTACAGTACCTCTGAAATTTCTATTAAACATAATCTCTGCAGGAGCTTTTCCTGTAGCAGAATGTACAGTTCTTCTATAGTTATAAAGAAAACGACAAACTCTAGTAGTATAATCTCCCTCTTTAAATTTCCTTAAACCCTCCTTAAATGTCCTTACAGCTCTTTCTGCAAGACCATTAGAGGCTGGATGATAAGGGGCAGGACAAACATGTTTTATACCATTCTTTTGCAAAAACACCTTCATTTCCTGTGATACAAAATTAGGAGCATTATCTGACACTATCATGTCTGGCAAGCCAAAATTAGAAAATACTTTCCTTAGGTGATTTATAGTGACACCAGATGTTGCAGAACTAGAGAACTGTATATCTAAGAACTTACTATAAGAATCAATGACAATTAGAAAATATTTACCATCAATAGGACCTGCATAGTCCATATGGACCCTAGACCATGGTTTTCCCGTATTAGGCCATGACAAAGTATTAGCTGGTGGTTGTTTATAATTCTTAAAACAAATATTACAATTCTTTGTCATCTCTGCAAGGTCTTGGTCAATCTTTGGCCACCAAACCCATTTCCTAGCCTCTGCTTTCATGGCATTTATTCCATTATGACCATTATGTAAATGAGTCAATATCTTACACCTCAACTCTACAGGTATTACAATACGATTCCTGTATAACACTACATCATTATGAAGAGACAATTCATCTTTAACATTACCATATTCCATGAGTAACAAATTATTTTCTTTAGACCAACCAAATCTTAGACAATTAATTAACTGAGACATCACTTTATCTTTCTTATTATATTGTCTAATTACCTTATAAGAAATTTCATCAAAATCAAGCAATTCCACTAATCTTACATACTCAGCAGGAATCCCAGACTGAATTTCATCTTCTACTGGAAGACGGCTAAGTGCATCGGCAATAACATTTTCCTTTCCAGGTTTATGCACTAGATCAAAGTCATATTGAGAAAGTAACAAAGCCCATCTTTGTATCCTAGAATTGGCATTCTGAGGAATTGGCTTATCTTTACCAAACAATCCTAAAAGTGGTTTATGGTCCGTTCTGGCCATAAATTTTCTACCCAAAAGAAAATATCTAAATCTTTTGACAGCGAAAATCAAAGACAATCCTTCTTTATCCAACTGTGAATATTTCATCTCAGCACTACTCAATTTCTTACTTGCAAAATAAATAGGTCTTTCTACTCCATTGACCTTTTGCAATAACACACATCCTACACCAACAGGTGAAGCATCAACTTCTACAATCAAGGGATATGACCCATCAAAATTTACTAATACTTTAGAGTCTACAAAATCTTGTTTAAGACATTTAAATGCATTCTGTTCAATCTTTGTCCATTCAAACTTGGCACCTTTTTTCAGTAAATCATACAATGGAGCTGATTTAGTTGAAAAATTCTTAATAAATCTACAGTAAAATGTAATCATTCCTAAAAATGAGTGGACCTCTGCTACTGAGGTAGGACAAGGAGCATCCAAAATTGCTTTAACCTTCTTTGGGGATGGTTTTATTCCTTCACTTGATATACAGTAACCTAAATATTCAATACATTCCATATTTAAAACTGTTTTACTCTTATTTATCTGTACATTATGAGATTGCAACACATTTAAAACTTTCTTGAGTCTCTCATCATGCTCATCTTTAGTTTCACCACTGACAACTATATCATCCATATATGCAGCAACACCATCAATATTACATAAGATCTGTGAAATAAATCTTTGAAAAATACCAGGAGAAGAGGACAAGCCAAAGGGCAACCTCTTGTATTTATACATTCCTTTGTGTGTATTAATAACTAAAAACTCTTGACTTTGTTCTTCAACAGGTATTTGCAAATATGCATTCTTCAAATCAATCTTAGAAAAAATTTTGCCTTTGCCAACACTGCACAAAAGTTCATCAATCTTAGGCAAGGGGTATTTATCACATTGTATTTGCTTATTCAAATGCTTAAAATCTGCACATATGCGAATTTCTTTCTTATTCTCTTTTAACACAGGTACAATAGGCGCAGCCCATTCACTATGAGATACAGATTCTATAATATTTTCACTTACAAGTTTATCAATGGCCTCTTCAACCATCTCTTTATGGTAAAATGGAACAGTACGTGCTTTTACAAACTTTGGAATAGCATCACTCTTTATATGAATTTTAGCTACAATGCTAGAAATAGGTTTGCTTACATTAACATTATAATCTTCAAACACTTGTTCAACACTTACATTATGAACATTGTTAACCTTGGTACTTCCATCTAATCCTGCTAAATAAATACCAACTTGTTTCATTAGATTTTTACCACATAAATTTGTATTCTTTGAACCAACAACATAAAAGACTTGTGATACATTATATCCATTATACACAACAGGAGCAACCACTTTTCCCAAAACCTTTATTTTAAAATCATCATAAGCCTGTAAGGGTTTCTTACATTGTTCAACTTTCAAATTCAACTTCTCAACCCAATCTTTATTCAAAGTTGAAACAGTAGCACCACTATCAACCTCAAAAGGAACTTGGATCTTATTAACAGAAAAATAAAATTGTTCAGCATGAACAGCATAGATTTTATCTCTGACAGTTAACACTTTATCATCCTCATCATCATTATCACTTAATGATACATCTTGATCATTCACAATCTTTACA
>JAXCGZ010008592.1:0-29350 GCA_037179515.1 Halocaridina rubra
GGTAGCAGGGAAATGGGACGATAGTTTGTCACATCTTCTCTGTCCCCCTTTTTATGCAGAGGTATTACATGTGCTATTTTCCAAGAGTCAGGAAACTTTTTAGTAACAATGGAAGTGTTCATAATAGTTAGAATATAGGATGCAATCATGGGTAGAGCATCTTTGATGAACTGAAATGGTATACCATCTGAACCATAAGAGCCAGAGTTTCTTAGGCTCTTCATGGTAAGAATTAGGGTAGCACAATCGATAGGATTTATCTTGAAGTACTCTCTTGTGTTTTCATTGGAAGAATTGTCATTTAAGCAATTACTCATATTCACTGAGTTGATGTTTTCTTGAGTTTTTTCATATGTATTTTTGCCAACGTTAGCAAAATAGTTATTAAAGTTATCTGCTTTGTCTTTCAACTCCGTAATATTTTCATAACTTTCTGAGGTACTCTTTTCATTTGGTATCATGCTTCTTATCACTTTCCATGTTGCTGCTGTATCATGTCTAGAGTCATTAAATTGTTTTTTGTAAAAGTCTTTTTTACTTACCCTCATGAGAGATCTGACACGTTTCTTTTCTGTTTTATAACGTTCTCGGAGAGTCATATCTATTCATTTTTAGCTCTTTTTGTATTTGATTTCTGATTTGCATTGCCTCTTTGATGTAATTAGTTAGCCAGGGGGATGAGGGGCGGGTTATTTTTCTTGTTCCAATGGGTGCACAACTATCTAAGCATTCAAGGAAGACTTTTGTTAAAATCTCAACCTGCAAATCGACGTTATCTGTGAATTTAATTCTATTAAGTGCATTTGTGTTGTTGATTAATGTTTCACAAAAGATATCAGGGGAGTAATTTTTTAGACACCGGAATGTCTTGAGGAGAGGCTTCCTTTTCGGCTTGTTTATATTTAGCATAGCAATGTTCAGCTAGGGTCTGCAATTGGGCAGGGAACTACGTCCCAATAGAGTATACTTTCCACTTTATTTGTTATTATCAGATCTATAAGACTCCTAGAAATAGGGGTTATGCGGGTCGGTTTTGTCACTATTTGTGTTAAATTCACAGTGTTGATCACCCTTTTCATTTTGTTTCCTGCTGAGAGCAAGTCATCATTAAAATCACCAAGTATATATATGGGTTTATGACGCACAAAGATATTTCTGAATGTTTCTAGCAGATGATTGAATGAACTGGTAGGTGCTTTAGGGTGACGGTAAACACACCCTACAATGAAAGATGGAAGTTTCTGATACTGCACAGTGATCCATAAATCTTCGAGCTCCTCAGTTTTTTCTAAACCTGTGGTTATTTCTGATGCACTAAGATAATTTCTAACATAAACACAAACCCCACCCCCTCGGCCATGGTCATTGCGAAATATTTTAAACTCTGGGATATTCACATATTTATTTTCAGTTGTAGGAGGAAGCCAAGTTTCACTTACACAGAGGATGTCTATGTTGTAGTCTTTTGTTAGCATTATTATTTCCGCAAAATGAGCGAGCAGGGACTGAGCGTTCACATGTACTAATGTTACATTCTTACCATGTTTCATTGGGGTGGTATTCATAGTCATAGTTGTAGTTTCGACTGTGTGATTCTGCTGGGAATTCATCATTGTAGTGTGTTCTGGGGTTAGCCCATGGATCCTGGTGTCTGTACCTGCCGTTGGATGTGTAACGCTGGTTTGAGTACGTGCCGTGGTATGATCGGGCCTTCCCAAAGTTTGTATGCCTAGGTGAGTGTCTAGGGCTGTAAGAGCCATCACTCCAGGAGAAGTCTCTTGTGCGTGGACGGCGATAAGAGAGGTTTGTATCGTGTCTCTTTCTGTAGTCTCGCGTATAGGGGATTGTTTCATTAGCTCTTTGCTGTTTATTTTGGTATGACTGTAGTTTGGGATATTTTGTAGAATACCCAGGTTGTGTCCATTGTTTGCCCCCACGAAATGGCTGGACAATTGTGCCTGTAGGCCATTGATTCAGTTTGTAAGGCACATATTCAAATCCTTTCGATATCATTATTGCGAAGGAAACCCAGTTTGGTTTGCGAGAAAGCTCCTTAATCAAGACTTCTTCAGAAGGAATGCCTTGATTTGTCAATGTATTACGTATCTCTCTCTCAAAGGGGTTGCCAGGAATGCGAATATATATTTGAGCTGTAACCCTTGCACTTGCATTATTGGGCAACTGTGGCTGTGGGGGAGAGGACTTCAATGGAATGTTTAGAATAGAGACTGCTGCTATTTTGTCTTTTCTGTTTTCTTCATTATTTTGCAGCCTATTGCTGGGTTGGTTATTTGTGCTGGAAGGTGTAATTTGGTTGTCCTGGTTAGTGATAGTTGCTGTTTTGCAACTCTTTACCAGGTTGGTTGTTTGTGCTGGGAAGAATCTTGTTCTGGTTAGTGCCTGTTGTTTTATTGTTAGTAGTAGTGGGGAAGGACGCTGTTGTTTCATCACTATTTTGTAACCTGTTACTGATTTGATTTATGCTAGATGGTGTACTCAGGTTGTCTTGATGACTATCACTTTTATCTGGATCTACCTCTTCTTCACTACCACTGTCACATTCGTCTCTCAATGCACTGAAGGAATTGTGAGTAGAGACAGAAAACCTAGTTTGCAAAACCTGAGGGTAGTTGATAGAAGGGACATCATCGTTGTTAGGTGGCAGCACTGAACTGAGAGGTGGAGATGTTTCTAATAGGAGTTTCAGCCTAGAATTATCTCTTTTAAGTAGGACAATGTCAGATTCTAGCAAACCCACCTTGTGTTGTAAGGCTTTCACCTTTTCAGCATCTGCTTCCAAAATTTTCACCTTATCTGCAAGACTTTCTATCATTCGATGTAGGTCTCCTAGGTCGTGTGTTTTTTTAGACTCTAAGGATTTTACAACCGAAGTTTGAGGTTGAAAGAGTTTGTCAAGTTCACCATTCATTGAGATATTCAGGACACTTGCGCTAAAAGTTATTATGTTTGTAATTATCTCTTTTTTTACTAGTTTTTTTATGATGTGTTTTCCACTGTATTGGGGAAAGAGTTCCACTACCTTCGAAAGCAAAAGTTGACTTGTTTTGTACAGAGTGACTTTTAATTTTTTTTCCAATTCCCTTCTGATGTCCTCACGTGAATATACAAATATTCTGTCCAGAGATGATATAAACACTTCGGGAAAATTATCACTATTTACACACGGAAGGTCAGAAAGGTCAACATTTCAGCTGCAGCTGAAGATTACATGAAAAAATACTTCAAGAAATTTATCGAGGAAGGCAAATATGCTCCTGAGCAAGTCTTTAAAATGGATGAGACTAGGTTATTTTGGAAGAGAATGCCGTCTCGCACTTTTCTTTTCAAGGAAGAAGCTAAAGCCCTGGGATTTAAAGCGCAAAAAGACCGCATTACCCTCATCATGTGCGGGAATGCTGCAGGCTTCATGTTAAAGTGCGGGCTTATCTACAAGTTAAAGAACCCTAGGGCTTTGAAGAATAAGAATCTGCTGCCAGTGTATTGGATGCATAACCCCAAGGCCTGGATCACGAAAAGCCTCACATCGGACTGGTTTCACCAATGCTTTATCCCTCAGGTCAAAATTTATCTTGCGAAAAAGGGCCTTAAATTTAAAGTCCTTCTTTTGATGGATAATGCTGGTGGCCACGCAACTGATCTCGAATATGACGGTGTTCAAGTAGAGTTCCTGCCACCGAATATGACATCACTGATTCAGCCTATGGATCAAGGTGTTATTCGTGCATTCAAGACCCTCTATACTCGAAATGCCCTGGCGAACCTGGTTGAATCCACAAATTCCGACAAAGAATTCTCAATGAAGACTTACTGGCGTAACTACACGACTGCTACATGCCTTCAAAATATTTAGAATGCAATCAATGAGATGAAGCCGGCCACAATCAATGACAACTGGAAGACCTTGTGGCCCAAAGTCATCTATGACTACAAGGGATTCGCTCCAGACGAAGTCCATAACTCGGCAGTTGCAAATGCTGTGAAGTTGGCTCATTGCTGAAGGAGAAGGCTTTGAAGATATGGCTCACGAAGACGTGAATGAATTGATCGACTTGGAGGAAATGACAAAATCAGCGAGCGAAGAGGAGGAAGAACAACCAGAGGAAATGCACGAAGAAATCGAAGAACCTGGCCTTACACTTGAACATCTGACAGCCATGTGTGAACATGTGAAAGCAGTCCAACAACTCTCGCAAGAACATGACGATAATATCGTTCATTCGGTGACCTTCTGCAATCTTCTCGACGATGCCATGATTCCTTACAAGATCGTCTTCCAACAAAAGAAGAAACAGTGACAGCAACTCTCCATTACCATGTTCTTCTCTCGCAAAAAGCAGCCGTAAAGCTGTCATTGGCTGCGGAATAATTTCCTTTGGAGTCTATACACATCATCACTTCATTCACGGTAAGTTTACCTATCACGGTTCATATAAATTTACGTTTGTATCTTGTTATTTATAAAGTAAAGGGTGTTTTTTTTTAACAGTGCAGGAGGGTTTATACAGTAAAGGTACAAATATATGTAAAATAGCTATGTATATGAGTATGTCACGTCATCATCACCTAATTCACGGTATGTTTACCTAACACTTTCATATAAACTTACGCTTGCACGCTGTTATTAATAAAGTAAAGGGTAGTTATTTAACAGTGTAGGGAGGGTTTATACAGTAAAAGTAAAAATAAATGTAAAATACCCATGTTTATAGGGTGATCCTACTTTGCGGAAATTCACCTATCGCGGCTGGTCCCAGAACCGAACTCCCCCGCGATAAACAAGGGATCACTGTATATATATATTATGCATATAATATATACTGTATATATATTAAATATACTGTGTATGTGTCAAGCATATCCTGGCCAAGATAATTCCCCAAGACAGACTGCCTTCATTTAATTATACAGCCTCTTTGTTCAGCCGTGTTATGTCTATTTATAGTTTTCCTTTAGTCTTTTTCTTATCTATATGTATGTTTGTATGTTCATATGTATTTTGTGTATATGCGTACAACTTTTTATATGTTTGTATATGTGTATGTGTGTATATGCATTGGTGTGTATGCATATGGATATGTGTGTGCATATTTAGTTATGTATTTGTTACTTTATGTAAATAGGGTCTCCTATTTGTTATTTTTATTATTTTCATATGCTTCTATATCTGTATGTATGTGAAAGTTTATTTTTTGGATATATGTATACAGTGTTCCTTCAATTATCGCAAAGGTTCGGTTCCGGGACCCGGCGCAAAACAGGAAAATCGCGGAGTAGGATCAGCCTATATGTACATAGGTATTTTAATTATTTTTACGTTTACACCGTATAAAATGTATAAACCCTCCCTGTACTGTTATTCCACAGCCAATAACAGCTTTACAGCTGTTATTCACTGAGGCCAAAATATAGAGGCCGACATCTGTAAACCTTTTTCCTTCTTTCAGCATATCTAAGAGTTTCACCTTATCTGTTATGGTTAACATCTTCCTTTGCCGCTTAGGCTCACTACCAAAAGCCTTAGAAGAAGAAGGAAGCTTAGGAGGCATTACAAAGGTATAAATATGCGAGTAAAAAAATCACAAGCAAAACGTATTAATAAGCACAACGTGAACGGGGCACATGTGAGTTAGACTGAACGAGTGAGGAGAGACAATGGAAGATGGTGGGAGAACCAAACTTCAATGAAAAAGCCAATCAGACCCCATGCTACAGAACATACAGAATAACAATTCTGTGATTCATTGTCTCTCACTCTTTCAGCCAATAGCATTCCATGAACAATCTCACGTAGGTGCGAGCCTTTGTCCGAAACGCTGATACCGGTATTGTATTTTACATGGTGCAATACTGTTATTATTTGTTTTTTACTATTTTTTACTGTTTTATTATTCTTAGGCTAAGAAATACTTTCTTTTATCAATAAAATCATGAAAGTACTAGAAAGTTTAATACAGTGATCCTTCGCTGGATCGCGTTTCTTGGCTCGCGTTTTCACTGTACCACAGTTTTTTTTTTTTGGCAAATTATTAGTTTATTTTTTGGGTATATGCAAAAATATCAAAATAGTAAAAAAATAAAAATTTTCAGTATTTTAATTTTTTTACTGAAAAAAAACATTCATTATTTAATTGATATAAAAAAAATTATTTCCCAGCCTACGAATAATAAAACTGTAAATAATAGTAAAAAACATAAATTTAGATATATAACTCACAGTACAGGGTATTGCATCATGTCAAATAGCGTACAATGTACTGGGGTTGCACCTAAGTGAGCTAGCATACACTGTATATTAAAATTTCCAGTAGTTTCATGATTTTATTGATAAAAAAACGTATTTCTTAGCCTAAGAATAATAAAAATAGTAAAAAACATAAATACTAACAGTATTGCACCACGTAAAATACGATACCGGTATCAGTGTTTCGGGAAACACAAAGGCTCTCACCTACTTGACCTAGTGAATATTAAAATTTTCATTATTTTATTGATAAAACAAGTATTTCCTAGCCTAAGAATAATAAAACAGTAAAAAATTGTAAAAAACATAAATACAGTACTAACAGTATTGCACCATGTAAAATACGATACCGGTATCACGTTTCGGAAAACGCAAAGGCTCTCTCCTACGTGACCTAGTGAATATTAAAATTTTCATATTTTATTGATAAAACAAGTATTTCCTAGCCTAAGAATAATAAAACAGTAAAATATAATAAAAAACATAAATACTAACAGTATTGCACCATGTAAAATACAATACCGCTATCAGCGTTTCGGAAAACGAAAAGGCTCTCACCTACGTGAGATAGTTCATGGAATGCTATTGGCTGAAAGGTCGGGAGACGACGAATCACAGAATTGTTTTTCTGTATGTTCTGTATCATGGGGTCTGATTGGCTTTTTCATTGCAGTTTGCTTTTCCCACCATTTTCCAATGTCTCACCTCACTCGTTCAGTCTAACTCACGTGTGCGCCGTTCACGTTGTGCTTATTAGTACGTTTTGCTTGTGATTGTGTTTTCACGCGTAATTTAACCTTTGCAATGCCTCCCAAACGTCCTTCATCTTCTAAGGCTTCTGGTAGTCAGCCTAAGCTGCAAAGGAGGATGTTAACCATAGTAGATTAGGTGAAACTCTTAGATAGGTTGAAAGAAGGAAAAAGGTTCATGGAAGTCGGCCGCTATTTTGGCCTCAACGAATCTACTGTTCGCTACATCAAAAGGATGAGGCAAAGATCAGGAAAACAGCGAGCATTTCTTTTGATAAATCAACGAAGAGCGTCGTAACATTGCTAGGAGAAGGCTTTAAAGATATGACTAACGAAGATGTGAATGTACTGATTGACTGCCACTCGCAGCCTTTGAGTGATAAAGACTTGGAAGAAATGACGAAATCAGCGAGCAAAGAAGAGGAAGAATTACAGGAAACGCACGAAGAAATTGAAGAACCTGGCCTTACACTCGAACGTCTGGCAGCCATACATCAACATGTGAAAGCGGCCCAACAACTCTCGCAGGAATTTGACAATAATATGGTTCGTTCGGTGACCTTCTGTAATTTTCTCGACAATGCCATGATTCCTTACCATACCATCTTCCAAAAAAAGAAGAAACAGCGACAGCAACTCCCCATTACCATGTTCTTCTCCCCCAAAAAGCAGCCGTAAAGCTTTTATTGGTTGCGAAATAATTTCCTCCGGGGTCAAGAAACATCATCATCACCTCATTCACGATAAGTTTACCTATCACATACATATAAATTTACGTTGCATGCTGTTATTTATAATGTAAAGGGTGTTTTTCTAACAGTGCAGGGAGGGTTTATACAGTACGTAAACGTAAATATAATTGTAAAATACCTATGTATATGAGTATGTCACGTCATCATCACCTCATTCACGGTAAGGTTTCCTATCACATTCATATAAATTTACGTTGCTTGCTGTTATTTATAAAGTAAAGGGTGTTTTTTTAATGGTGCAGGGAGGGTTTATACAGTACGTAAACGTAAAAATAATTGTAAAATACCTATGTACATGAGTATGTCATGTAATTACCACTTCATTCACCGTAATTTTATCTATCACTTTCATATAAATTTACGTTGCATGCTGTTATTTATTAAGTAAAGGGTGGTTTGTTAACAGTACAGGGAGGGTTTATACAGTGTAAACGTAAAAATAAATTAAAATATCTATGTACATATAGGCTGATCCTATTCCGCGATTTTCCTGTCTCGCGCCGTGTCCCAGAACCGAACCATCGCGATAATTGAAGGAACACTGTATATGCTAGCTCACGCAGGTGCGACCCTTTGCGTTTTCCGAAACGCTGATACCGGTATCGTACTTTCTATGGTGCAGAGTTAAATGTTCAAATTTATGTTTTTTTACTATTTCTTACCGTTTTATTATTCGTAAGTTGGGAAATAAATTTTTTTTATCAATACAATGAAATTTTTTTCAATAAAAAAATGAAAATACTGATAATTTTTATTTTTTCAATATTTTAATATTTTTGCATATACCCCCCCCCCCCAAAAAAAAAAAAATTGCCCCAAAAAAATTGTGATACAGTGATTTCGCGAGAGAAGTATCGCGATACAGCGAAGGATCACTGTGTATATATATAATATATATATATATATATATATATATATATATATATATATATATATATATATATATATATATATATATATATATATATATATATATATTGTAGTCACCGTGACTCAAGCGGTAGCGTCCGCGACTCTAAGGCATCAGGTCGAGGGTTCGCGCCCCGTTACGGTCTGAGGTTAGAAAGGGCATGCACTCAGGGTAACAAATACATCTGGCAAAACAAGTCCTTCACAAGAAGGCAACCATCCTAGCCCTTGGCAGAAAAGGGAGTCCGGGACGTAAAATCCGAACAATCAGTTTGGTAGTCACCATGGCTCAAGCGGTAGCGTCCGCGACTCTGAGGCCTCAGGTCGAGGGTTCGCGCCCCGTCACGGTCTGAGGTTAGCAAGGGCAAGCACTCAGGGTAACGATTACAACTGCCAAAACAAGTCCTTCGCAAAAAGGCAACCGTCCTAGCCCTTGGTAAAAAAGGGAGTCCGTGACGTAAAACCGGAATATATATATATATATATATATATATATATATATATATATATATATATATATATATATATATATATATATATATATATATATATATATATATATATATATATATATATATATATATCACACAATAATCCCTCGTTTATCGCAGGGGTTCGGTTCCGGGACGGACCGCGATAGGTGAATTTCCACGAAGTAGGAACACCTCTAAAAAAAAAAAAATAAAAAAAAATACATATATACATACATACATATACCTTGGCTGTTTCCCCCTTTAATTGGGGGGTAGCCGACATCAAGAAAGGAAAACAAATAGGGGGATTACTTTGCTCTATGGGCAATGACGAGGGAGCTAGCGACCGTTCAGATGGCACTGCTGGAGTGCCACAGCCCATCCTCCCGGCTCTTCCACAACCTGTGTCGCTTCACAACTGCCAGCTCCTCCTACTGCCCCTACCACAGGGCTATCTCTGTAAGATGCAGCCCCGTGGTAACAGCAGATTCCCATCAAAGCTGCGTCACAATCGCTCGCCACTCATTCCTATTCCTAGCACGCTCGCTTGCTTCCCTCACATCCATCCTCCTGTCATTCAGGGCTCTCCTTACTCCATCCATCCATCCAAACCTAGGCCTCCCTCTAGCATTTCTCCCATCAACTCTTGCATTCATCACCTTTTTCAGCAGCCTTTCATCATCCATCCTTTCCACATGGCCAAACCATCTCAGAACATTCATATCTACTCTGGCTGCAATTTCTCTCCTCACACCCGTTCTTGCTCTCACCACTTCATTCCTAACCCTATCCAATCGAGATACACCAATCATACCCCTCAGGCATTTCATCTCAAACACATTCAGTTTCCGTCTCTCACTTACTTTCATACCCCATAACTCTGATCCATACATCACAGTTGGCACAACCACTTTCTCATACAAAACTCTCTTAACATTCATTTCCAACCCTCTATTCTTCATCACTCCTTTCAATGCACCCAACACTTTACATCCTTCACTCACTCTGTGACACACATCTGCTTCCACTCCACCATTTGCAGCTATAACCGAGCCTAAATACTTAAACTGATTAACCTCCTCAAGTGTCTCTTCATTCAACATAACATTCAATCCATCGTCATCCTCATTTCTTGTACACCTCATAACCTTACTCTTTCCCACATTCACTCGCAGCTTCCTTCTCTCACACACCATTCCAAATTCTGACACTAACTGACACAGCTTTTCCTCTGAATCTGCCACCACCACAGTATCATCTGCAAACAGCAACTGATTCAGCTCCCACTCGTTATCATCCCCATCTACCATTCTCAAACCTCGACCACGCACTCACTCATTCACCTCTCTTACAACTCCATCAATTTACAAATTGAACAGCCATGGTGACATCACACATCCCTGTCTCAGTCCCACACTCACTGGAAACCACTCACTCACTTCATTCCCTACCCTAACGCAAGCTCTACTAGGCTCATACAAACTCTTCACTGCATGCAACAATTTACCATTGATTCCATATAATCTCAAAACATTCCACATAGCCTCTCTATCAACTCTATCATATGCTTTCTCCAGATCCAAAAATGCAAAATACACATCCTTACCCTTTGCTAAATATTTCTCACATAACTGCCTAACTATAAAAATCTGATCTATACAACCTCTACCTCTCCTAAAACCACTCTGAAGTTCCGCGATCACATATTCTGTCTTATCCCTAATCCTATTAACCAGCATCCTACCATACACTTTTCCTACCACACTCAACAAACTAATATATATATATATATATATATATATACAGTGTTACCCCGGTTATTTGCGCTTCTTGGTTCGCGTTCGCACTCTATCGCGGTTTTTTTTTTGATAAATTATTATTTTATTTTATGGGTATACGCAAAAATATTGAAAATTGAAAAAAAAATTTCAGTATTTTAATTTTTTTTTTAATTTACGTTGCGTGCTGTTATATATAATGTAAAGGGTGTTTTTTTAACAGTACAAGGAGGGTTTATACAGTTCCCAAACGAAAAAATAATTGTAAATGAGTATGTGTCAAGTCATCATCACATTCACAGTAAGCTTTCCTACCACTTTCATATAAATTTCCGCTTGCATGCTGTTATTTATAATGTAAAGGGTGTTTTTTTAACAGTGCAGGGAGGGTTTATACAGTACGTAAACGAAAAAATAATTGTAAATGAGTATGTATGTCACGTCATTATCACCTCATTCATGGTAATTTTATCAATCACTTTCATAAAAATTTACGTTGCTTGCTGTTATTTATAATGTAAAGGGTGTTTTTCTAACAGTGCAGGGAGGGTTTATACAGTACGTAAACGAAAAATAATTGTAAATGAGTATGTATGTCACATCATTATCACCTCATTCACCGTAATTTTATCTATCACTTTCATAAAAATTGACGTTGCTTGCTGTTATTTATAATGTAAAGGGTGTTTCTTTAACAGTGCAGGGGGGGTTTAACCAGTACGTAAACGAAAAAATTATTGTAAATGATATGTATGTCACGTCATTATCACCTCATTCACCGTAATTTTATCTATCATTTTCATAAAAATTTACGTTGCTTGCTGTTATTTATAATGTAAAGGGTGTTTCTTTAACAGTGCAGGGAGGGCTTATACAGTACGTAAACGAAAAAATAATTGTAAATGAGTATGTATGTCACGTCATTATCACCTCATTCACCGTAATTTTATCTATCACTTTCATAAATATTCACGTTGTTTGCTGTTATTTATAATGTAAAGGGTGTTTTTTTAACAGTGCAAGGAGGGTTTATACAGTATGTAAACGAAAAAATAATTGTAAATTAGTATGTATGTCACGTCATTATCACCTCATTCACCGTAATTTTATCTATCACTTTCATAAAAATTTACGTTGCTTGCTGTTATTTATAATGTAAAGGGTGTTTTTTTAACAGTGCAGGGAGGGTTTATACAGTACGTAAACGAAAAAATAATTGTAAATGAGAATGTATGTCACGTCATTATCACCTCATTCACCGTAATTTTATCTATCACTTTCATAAAAATTTACGTTGCTTGCTGTTATTTATAATGAAAAGGGTGTTTTTTTAACAGTGCAGGGAGGGTTTATACAGTACATAAACGAAAATATAATTGTAAATGAGTATGTATGTCACGTCATTATCACCTCATTCACCGTAATTTTATCTATCACTTTCATAAAAATTTACGTTGCTTGCTGTTATTTATAATGTAAAGTGTGTTTTTTCAACAGTGCAGGGAGGGTTTATACAGTACGTAAACGAAAAAATAATTGTAAATGAGTATGTATGTCACGTCATCATCACATTCACGGTAAGCTTTCCTATCACTTTCATATAAATTTCCGCTTGCATGCTGTTATTTATAATGTAAAGGGTGTTTTTTTAACAGTGCAGGGAGGGTTTATACAGTACGTAAACGAAAAAATAATTGTAAATGATATGTATGTCACGTCATTATCACCTCATTCACTGTAATTTTATCTATCACTTTCATAAAAATTTACGTTGCTTGCTGTTATTTATAATGTAAAGGGTGTTTTTGTAACAGTGCAGGGAGGGTTTATACAGTGTAAACGTAAAAATATATTAAAATATCTATGTACATATAGGCGGATCCTACTTCGCGGCGGGTCCCGGAACCGAACTACCGCTATAAGTGAGGCAACACTGTATATATATATATATATATATATATATATATATATATATATATATATATATATATATATATATATATATATATATATATATATATATTCTTAAGATGATTATGACACCAGGACGGACCAAAAATTATAAAATAAAACAGCCTTTATAACTGTCAGATGTGAAGGGATTATAAAAGATGTGTAATGAATATCCAGCTCTCATATGGGTTTTAATATACCTCTGCATTACTTTCATGATATCTATTCCAAAAATTCTCCTTAGATATTATTATTATAATTATTATTATTATTATTATTATTATTATTAGCAACAATAATTTCCTTTGATGATTATTGTGGAGATTATTATTATTATTATTACGAATTTGTAATTAAACCATCATTTTTACAATAAATAATGTAATTTTGGTTAAGTGAACAAGAGTTAATTAAAGATCTCTCTCTATCTCTCTCTCTCTATCCAACATTCTATTCTACCAAACCCCCCACACTCTCTTTGTCCCAGCAAACTAGGGAGGGGCACTGTACACAGTTATTAAAGTAAATAAACCAACAGATGTACAAACAATGATGAGCCCTTAATAATAATAATAATAATAATAATAATAATAATAATAATCTCCACAATCATCATCAAAGGAAAACTATTATTGCCAATAATAATAATAAAATAATAATAATAATAAGATCTAAGGAGAATTATTGGAATAGACATCATGAAAGTAATGCAGAGGTATATTAAAACCCAGCAGAGCTGGATATTCATTACACATCTTTTATAATCCCTTCACATCCGACAGGTCATTACACTCTCCATCTCGGTTTCTCTTTACAGCCTGATAAAGGCTGTCTTATTTTATCATTTTTTGGCCCATCCTGGTGTCATAATAATTTTTTTTTTTTCCAAAAAGAAAAATCCGCGATGCACTGAATCCGCAATAGGTGAACCACAAAATAGCGAGGGATAGCTGTATATATATATATATATATATATATATATATATATATATATATATATATATATATATATATATATATATATATATATATATATATATATATATATAGTGTTCCTTCAATTATCGCGAGGGTTCGGTTCCAGGACCCGGCGCGAGACAGAAAACTCGCGGAGTACCATCAGCCTATATGTACATAGATATTTTAATTTACTTTCACGTTTACAGTGTTACCCCGGTTATTCGCGCTTCTTGGTTCACGTTCTCACTCTATCGCGTTTTTTTTTTGGATAAATTATTATATTATTTTATGAGTATACGCAAAAATATTAAAATATTGAAAAAAAAAAATTTTTCAGTATTTTCATTTTTTTTACTGAAATTTTTTTTTTCATTATTTAATTGATAAAAAAAAAATTATTCCCCAGCCTACGAATAATAAAACAGTAAAAAAATAGTAAAAAACATAAATTTAGATATACGTACGTACAGTATAACTCACAGTACAGGGTATTGCATCATGCGATACAGTGTCCGATAGCGTACAATGCATTGGGGTCACAGCTACGTGAGCTAGCATATATATATATATATATATATATATATATATATATATATATATATATATATATATATATATATATATATATATATATATATATATATATATATATATATATATATATTTCCAGTAGTTTCATGATTTTATTGATAAAACAAACGTATTTCTTAGCCTAAGAATAATAAAACAGTAAAAATAGTAAACAGTATTGTACCACGTAAAATACGATACCGGTATCAGTGTTTCGGAAAACGCAAAGGCTCTCACCTACGTGACCTAGTGAATATTAAAATATTCATTATTTTATTGATAAAACAAGTATTTCCTAGCCTAAGAATAATAAAACACTAAAAAATAATAAAAAAAACACAAAGTATTAAAAGTACTTTCACCACATAAAATACGATACCGCTATCAATGTTTCAGAAAACGAAAAGGCTCTCACCCACATGACCTAGTGAATATTAAAATTTTCATTATTTTATTGATAAAACAAGTATTTCCTAACCTAAGAATAATAAAACAGTAAAATATAATAAAAAACATAAAGTACTAACAGTATTTCACAATGTAAATATGATACCGCTATCAACGTTTCGGAAACGAAACAGCTTTCACCTACGTGAGATAATTCATGGAATGCTATTGGCTGAAAGGTCGGGAGACAACGAATCACAGAATTATTTTTCAATATTTTCTGTATCATGGGGTCTGATTGGCTTTTTCATCGCAGTTTGCTTTTCCCTCCAATTTCCAATGTGCTGCCTCACTCGCTCAGTCTAACTCTCGTTTGCGCCGTTCTTGTTGTGCTTACTAATACGTTTTGCTTGTGATTTTTTTTACTCGCATATTTTAACCTTTGCAATGCCTCCCAAGCATCCTTCATCTTCTAAGGCTTCTTGTAGTGAGCCTAAACAGCAAAGGAAAACGTTAACTATTGTAGATAAAGTGAAACTCTTAGATATGTTGAAAGAAGGAAAAAGGTTTGTGGATGTCGGCCGCTATTTTGGCCTAAATGAATCTACTGTGCGTTACATAAAAAAGGACGAGGCAAAGATCAGGAAAACAGCGAGCATTTCTTTTAATAAATCGGCAAAGAGGCTTGTATCACCCCGCAATAAGGCAGCAGTGTGCATGGAAGCTGCTTTGGCCCTGTGGATTGCTGATTGCAAAAAGAAAAACATCATCTTAGACACCAATATCATACAAACAAAGGTGAAGAAGCTGTACGAGACATTCGCTGCAAATGAACCCAATGACGGCAGTGGCGACCGTGGAGAGGAGGGGAGAGAAGATATCGACGTCCCACAACCAGGACCCTCCAGCGATTCTCCATCGAGGATACAACCGTTCATTGCTAGCAGGGGATGGTTCTTCAAATTTCAAAAACGCTATGGCCTAAAGAGCGTTTCAGTGCATGGCGAGGCTGCCACTGCAGATACAGCTGCCGCAGAAAATTACGTCAAGAATGACTTCAAGAAAATTATCGCCGAAGGGGAATATGTTCCTGAGCAAATCTTCAACATGGATGAGACTGGGTTATTTTGGAACAGTATGCCATCTCGCACTTTTCTCTTCAAGGAAGAAGCTAAAGCCCCGGGATTTAAAGCACACAAAGATCGCGTTACCCTCATCATGTGCGGGAATGCTGCGGGCTTCATGTTAAAGCCCAGGCTTATCTACAAGTCAAAGAACCCTAGGGCTTTGAGGAACACGAATAAGAATCTGCTGCCAGTGTATTGGATACATAACCCCAAGGCCTGGATCACGAAAAGCCTCACATTGGACTGGTTTCACCAATGCTTTATCCCTCAGGTAAAACTTTATCTTATGGAAAAAGGCCTTGAATTTAAAGTCCTTCTTTTGATGGATAATGCTGGTGGCCACGCTACCAAGCTCCAATATGACGGTGTTCAAGTTGAGTTCCTGCCACCGAATACGACGTCACTGATTCAGCCTATGGATCAAGGCGTTATTCGTGTGTTCAAGGCCCTATACACACGAAATGCCCTGGCGAACCTAGTTAATTCCATGGATTCGGACAAAGGCTTCTCATTGAAGACTTACTGGAGTAATTACACAATTGCCACATGCCTAAAAAATATTCAGAAAGCAATCAAAGAGATGAAGTCTGCCACAATCAATGCCAGCTGGAAGAAATTGTGGCCCGAAATCATCCACGACTACAAGGGATTTCCTCCTGTCGAGGTGCAGAAGACAGCAGTTGCGAAAGCTGTGAAGGTGGCTGCATTGCTAGGAGGAGAAGGCTTTAAAGATATGACTCCCGAAGATGTGAATGAACTAATTGACTGCCACTCACAGCCTTTGAGTGATGAAGACTTGGATGAAATGACGAAATCAGCGAGCGAAGAAGAGGAAAAACTTGAGGAATCGCACGAACCAACTGAAGAACCTGGCCTTACACTCGAACGTTTGGCAGCCATGTATGAACATTACAAAGCACTCCAACAACTCTCGCAGGAACATGACGAAAATATGGTTCGTTCGGTGACTTTCTGTAATTTTCTCGACGATGCCATGACTCCTTACCAAGCCATGTTCCAACAAATGAAGAAACAACAACAGCAACTCCCCATTACCATGTTCTTCTCCCCCAAGAAGCAGCAGTAAAGCTTTTATTGTCTGCGAAATAATTTCCTCCGGGGTCGAGAATGATGATCATCACCTCATTCACGGTAAGTTTACCTATCATGTACAAATGTATGTCACGTCATCATCACCTCATTCACCGTAATTTTATCTATCACTTTCATAAAAATTTACGTTGCGTGCTGTTATTTATAATGTAAAGGGTGTTTTTTTTAACAGTGCAGGGAGGGTTTATACAGTTCGTAAACGAAAAAATAATTGTAAATGAGTATGTGTGTCACGTCATCATCACCTCATTCATCGTAATTTTATCTATCACTTTCATAAAAATTTACGTTGCTTGCTGTTATTTATAATGTAAAGGGTGTTTTTTTAACAGTGCAGGGAGGGTTTATACAGTACGTAAACGAAAAAATATTGTAAATGAGTATGTATGTCACGACATTATCACCTCATTCACCGTAATTTTATCTATCACTTTCATAAAAATTTACGTTGCTTGCTGTTATTTATAATGTAAAGGGTGTTTTTTTAACAGTGCAGGGAGGGTTTATACAGTACGTAAACGAAAAAATAATTGTAAATGAGTATGTATGTCACGTCATTATAACCTCATTCACCGTAATTTTATCTATCACTTTCATAAAAATTTACGTTGCTTGCTGTTATATATAATGTAAAGGGTGTTTTTTTAACAGTGCAGGGAGGGTTTATACAGTACGTAAACGAAAAAATAATTGTAAATGAGTATGTATGTCACGTCATCACATTCACGGTAAGTTTTCCTATCACTTTCTTAAAAATTTACGTTGCTTGCTGTTATCTATAATGCTAAGGGTGTTTTTTTTAACAGTGCAGGGAGGGTTTATACAGTACGTAAATGAAAAAATAATTGTAAATGAGTATGTATGTCACGTCATCATCACATTCACGGTAAGTATTCCTATCACTTTCATATAAATTTACGCTTGCATGCTGTTATCTATGAAGTAAAGGGTGGTATGTTAACAGCACAGGGACAGTTTATACAGTGTAAACGTAAAAATATATTAAAATAGCTATGTACAAATAGGCGGATCCTACTTTGTGGATTTCCTGGTTCGCGCCGGGTCCCGGAACCGAACTGCCGCGATAAGTGAGGCAACACTGTACACCGTATAAACTGTATAAACCCTCCCTGTACTGTTAACAAACCACCCTTTACTTCATAAATAACAGCATGCAAGCGTAAATTTATATGACATACTCATGTACATAAGTATTTTACAATTATTTTTACATTTACTGTATAAACCCTCCCTGCACTGTTAAAAAACCACCCTTTACTTTATAAATAACAGCATGCAACGTAAATTTATATGTACGTGATAGGTAAACTTACCATATCTGTTATGGTTATCATTTTCCTTTGCCGCTTAGGCTCACTACAAGAAACCTTAGAAGATGAAGGATGCTTGAGAGGCATTGCAAAGGTTAAAATATGCGAGTAAATAAATCACAAGCAAAACGTATTAATAAGTACAACGTGAACGACGCACACGTGAGTTAGACTGAACGAGCCTTTGTCCAAAATGCTGATAGCGGTATAAATAACAGCATGCAACGTAAATTTATATGTACGTGATAGGCAAACTTACTTTATCTCTTATGGTTAACATTTTCCTTTGCCGCTTAGGCTCACTACAAGAAGCCTTAGAAGATGAAGTATGCTTGGGAGGCATTGCAAAGGTCAAAATATGCGAGTAAAATAATCACAAGCAAAACTTTTTAATAAGCACAACATGAACAGCGCACACGTGAGTTAGACTGAACGAGCCTTTGTCCGAAACGCTGATAGCGGTATCGTATTTTGCATGTTGCAATACTGTTAGTATTAATGTTTTTTACTATTTTTTACTGTTTTATTATTCTCAGGCTAAGAAATACTTTTTTTTATCACTAAAATCATGAAACTACTGGAAATATAAATATATATGCTAGCTCACATAGCTGCGACCCCAATACATTGTACGCCTATATGTACATAGATATTTTAATATATTTTTACGTTTACACTGTATAAGCCCTACCTGTACTGTTAAAAAAACACCCTTTACATTATAAATAACAGCAAGCAACGTAATTTTTTTATGAAAGTGATAGGAAAACTTACCGTGAATGAGGTGATGATGACTTGACATACATAGGTACAGTATTTTACAATAATTTTTACATTTACGTAAAATAGCGGCCGACATCCACAAACTTTTTTCCTTCTTTCAACATATCTAAGAGTTTCACTTTATCTACAATGGTTAACATTTTCCTTTGCCACTTAGGCTCACTACAAGAAGCCTTAGAAGATGAAGGATGCTTGGGAGGCATTGCAAAGGTTAAAATATGCTAGTAAAAAAATCACAAGCAAAACATAATAATAATAAGCACAACGTGAATGGCGCACACGAGTGAGGCGAGACAATGGAAGATGGTGGAAGCCTTTGTCCGAAACGCTGATAGCGGTATCATATTTTACATGTTGTAATACTGGTAGTATTTATGTTTTTTACTATTTTTTACTGTTTTATTATTCTTAGGCTAAGAGATACGTTTTTGTTATCAATAAAATCATGAAACTACTGGATATATAAATATATATGCTAGCTCACGTAGCTGCGACCCCAATACATTGTAAGGTATCGAACACAAGCAAAACGTTTAATAAGCACAACGTGAACGGCGCACACGTGAGTTAGACTGAATGAGTCTTTGTCTGAAACGCTGATAGCAGTATCGTATTTCACATGTTGCAATACTGTTAGTATTTATGTTTTTTACTTTTTTTTACTGTTTTATTATTCTTAGGCTAATATATACGTTTTTTTATCACTAAAATCATGAAACTACTGGAAATATAAATATATATGCTAGCTCACGTAGCTGCAACCCCAATACATTGTACGCTATCGAACACTATTTCGCATGATGCAATACTGTGAGTTATACTGTACGTACGTATATCATTCAGTTATTAGTACAATGTATATTAATTTAAAATTCATTTACTTATTTGATGATTGTACAAATTCTATTGTATTTATTCACTGTAATTTGGACCAAATATTCCTTTTGTAAAGATTATACTGTACTTTTCAAAAGAGGTGGTCAATAAACGTATCTATCTATCTATCTATCTAAATTTATGATTTTGACTATTTTTTACTGTTTTATTATTCGTAGGCTGGGAAATAAATTTTTTTTATCAATTAGATAATGAAACTTTTTTTTTTTCAATAAAAAAAATGAAAATACTGAATTTTTTTTTTAATATTTTAATATTTTTGCATATACCCATAAAATAAAATAATAATTTATCAAGAAAAAAAACCGCGATAAAGTGAGAACGCGAACCTAGAAACGCGAATAAACGGGGAACACTGTATATATATATATATATATATATATATATATATATATATATATATATATATATATATATATATATATATATATATATATATATATATATATATATATATATATATATATCTTGGCAGTAAATTTTCTTGTATACATATTTTGTTGAATATGACAGCTGTTTTTGCATTTGCAATTTTCTTGTGCTGTATAACTTTTCCAAAGTTCTTACAATAACTTTTTCGTTATTGTTGAGACTATGTAATAAGTCGGAAAATTTAATAGAATTCATAACGTTTCGTACAGCTTCGTACATAATCAAATGATTATCTAGTTGGTAGTGGATGGAGGTTATATATGATATCGAATATCCACCTTTAGTTTATATTCACCTTAAAGATTCAGTATCTTTGCAAATTTTCCAGAGTTGCTGGAGGATGGACCCCAAGCATCCTTATCTCTGGCCTCTGCTCTTTACTTTCAGAGTTGGCAGTGTAATACAATTGGGTGTTTGCACATTCATAGAAGGATCTAACTTTTGTATGTGGAGAGCTTCTAGAATTTGCAGAAGTAGAAAATGTCAACTTATAGTAAATTCCATATTAAACTTTACCCATGAGCTTAATATAAATGGTGCACTCCCATTCTTAGACATACACCTTACAGTGAAGAACAATACCTTCTCTACAGAGGTTCATAGTAAAGAAGCCGACTTAGGAATATGCCTAAATCAAGAAAGTGAATGCCCTCAGAGATATAAAACAACAGTAATTAAAGCATACATAAAAAGAGCTCTTACTCACTGCTCTGACAGGAAAAGAGTAGACGCAGAATTAGAAAGAGTATCACAAGTTCTTATTAATAATGGATACTCTAATAAAGAAGTAGACGGGCAAGTAAAATAGCATCTCGAAGAAGTAAACGGGCAAGTAAAATAGCATCTCGATAACTATTTTGAAAAGGAAATGTTCTCAACAACCTCTGCAGACACGGTAAATAAAATAAATATAAAGCTGTATTATAAAGGCATCATGAATAGTGACTACAAGAAAGAAGAAAAAGCAATAAAAGATATTATTAGACGAGGAGTAAAGAGTACTAGTCCGGGCAAGAAAGTGGAGTTTCACATCCATTATACAACAAAAAAAGATGAGAGAGCTTATATTAAGATACAAACCCACAACTAACGAAAGTCTCTTCCAACAAAGTCATGTAGTCTACCAATATACCTGCCCCCATGAAGACTGCAGTCTTCAATCGTCTTATACTGGTATGACAACAACTAGATTGACAAAGAGACAAACATTTCACTTACAAGAAGGCACCCCAAAAAATTACATTATGAAAAAACACCAGACCTCCATCACACGTAAAATGTTGGAGGAAAATACATAAATACTACATACAAAAAAACATTTTTGACATCTGCAAATTCTAGAAGCTCTCTACATACAAAAGTTAGATCCTTCTATGAATGTGCAAACACCAAATTGTATTACTCTGCCAACTCTGAAAGTAAAGAGCAGAGGCCAGAGATAAGGATGCTTGGGGTCCATCCTCCAGCAACTCTGGAAAATTTCCAGAAATACTGAATCTTCCTGGTGAATATAAACTAAAGGTGGATATTAGATAACATATATAACCTATATCCACTACCAACTAGATAATCATATGATAATGTACAAAGCTGTACGAAGCATTATGAATTCTATTAAATTTCCCTACTTATTACACAGTCTCAACAATAATGAAAAAGTTAATGTAGGAACTTTGGAAAAGTTATACAAGAAAATTGCAAATGCAAAAACAGCGGTCATATTCAACAATATATATATATATATATATATATATACACAGTGATCCCCCGCTGGATCGCGTTTCTTGGTTCGTGTTTTCACTGTACCACGGTTTTTTGGGGGGGCAAATTATTATTTTATTTTTTGGGTATATGCAAAAATATTAAAATATTAAAAAAATAAAAATTCTCAGTATTTTCATTTCTTTATTGAAAAAAAACATATTTCATTATCTAATTGATAAAAAAAACATTTATTTCCCAGCCAACGAATAATAAAACAGTAAAAGGTAGTAAAAAACATAAATTTAGATATAAGTACGTAGAGTATAACTCACAGTATTGCATCATGCAAAATAGTGTCCGATAGCGTACAATGTATTGGGGTCGCAGCTACGTGAGCTAGCATATATATTAATATTTCCAGTAGTTTCATGATTTTATTGATAAAAAAAACCTATTTCTTAGCCTAAGAATAATAAAACAGTAAAAAAAGAGTAAAAAACATAATTACAGTATTGCAACATGTAAAATACGATACCGCTATCAGCGTTTCGGACAAGGCTCGTTCAGTCTAACTCACGTGTGCGCCATTCACGTTGTGCTTATTAAACGTTTTGCTTGTGTCCGATAGCGTACAATGTATTGGGGTCGCAGCTACGTGAGCTAGCATATATATTTATATTTCCAGTAGTTTCATGATTTTATTGATAAAAAAACGTATTTCTTAGCCTAAGAATAATAAAACAGTAAAAAATAGTAATAAACATAAATACTAACAGTATTGCAACATGTAAAATACGATACCGCTATCAGCGTTTCGGACAAAGGCTTCCACCATCTTCCATTGTCTCGCCTCACTCGTGTGAGCCATTCACGTTGTGCTTATTATTATTAATACGTTTTGCTTGTGATTTTCTTACTCGCATATTTTAACCTTTGCAATGCCTCCCAAGCATCCTTCATCTTCTAAGGCTTCTTGTAGTGAGCCTAAGCGGCAAAGGAAAATGTTAACCATAATAGATAAGGTAAGTTTACCTATCACGTACATATAAATTTACGTTGCATGCTGTTATTTATAAAGGGTGGTTTTTAACAGTGCAGGGAGGGTTTATACAGAAAACGTAAAAATAATTGTAAAATACCTATGTACATGAGTATGTCATATAAATTTACGCTTGCATGCTGTTATTTATGAAGTAAAGGGTGGTTTGTTAACAGTACAGGGAGGGTTTATACAGCTTATACGGTGTAAACGTAAAAATAAATTAAAATATCTATGTACATATAGGCTGATCCTACTCCGCGATTTTCCAGTTTCGCGCTGGGTCCCGGAACCGAACCCCTACGATAATGGGGGGATCGCTTATTATTATTAATACATTTTGCTTGTGATTTTTTTGCTCGCATATTTTAACCTTTGCAATGCCTCCCAAGCATCCTTCAACTTCTAAGGCTTCTTGTAGTGAGCCTAAGCGGCAAAGGAAAATGTTAACCATAACAGATAAGGTAAGTTTACCTATCACATACATATAAATTTACGTTGCATGCTGTTATTTATAAAGTAAAGGGTGGTTTTTTAACAGTTCAGGGAGGGTTTATACAGTAAACGTAAAAATAATTGTAAAATACCTATGTACATGAGTATGTCATATAAATTTACGCTTGCATGCTGTTATTTATGAAGTAAAGGGTGGTTTGTTAACAGTACAGGGAGGGTTCATTTAGTTTATACGGTGTAAACGTAAAAATAAATTAAAATATCTATGTACATATAAGCTGATCCTACTCCGCGATTTTCCTGTTTCGCGCCAGGTCCCAGAACCGAACCCCCGCGATAATGGGGGATCACTGTATATATATATATATATATATATATATATATATATATATATATATATATATATATATATATATATATATATATATATATATATATATATATATATATATATATATATATATATATATATATATATATATATATATATATATATATATATATATTATATATATGCTTGAAACAATTAAGTTCAAATGGGTTCTATTTCCTTTCCCTAAAGTCTAGAATCCTCCTTCCCTCGTCACTAGGTTCTATGTTTGTAATACTCTTGGCAGGATGCACACACACACATAAAGCATTTTGAGAGATGAAAAGCGTATTTTTGTCTCCAAGCCTGTTATTACCTACCCTCCTTCCCTTTATTTACTTCTTAAAAGTTTCACTCACTAAAGGCTTTTCCTACAAAGCAAAATTAATAATATGTCAAATATTATCAGTCCTATAAATCAATATGCATTCAACTCAAAGTATACATCACTCGAAATATTTCAGTCCCAGACTCGACAACTGATAGCAAGCAACTTTCCTGACATTAGATACCTCTATGTGTATACAACAAAATAAAAAAAGTCTAAGTGGGTTGGGTATTGAAGTACTAAAAAAGAAAGTTTCTTAAGATAAACTCCTGAAGGGTTGCAGTCGAATTCATGTCCTCAGATTTCTGCTTTGATAGCCTACAGTTTGGCTGTATGGGTATATTTAAAACCTAGTTTTTATGCTAAGAGTAGTGGCAGAACAATACATACAATAAGCCCAACGTATGGGACACCTTGAGTAGCTTCACCATCCATAAAGGTATCATGTCAATGGGGTCAGGGCTTGCTGGCACACTAATGTAGTCCCCTACTGCTACAGCTTAAGTAAGTGTTGACTTGTTACAGAAAACTGGCCCAAATACTAACAGACAAAATATTCTAGTAGCAACATTTCCAACCAAACATCAAGTAGTATATATAAATGAGATGTAAAAGTTATCTTGGTTAAAGGACAATCCAGGCGCTCTGTGTATATACTAATTAACTTGCATGACTTCTTCAATTTGTAATATTTAAAAGAAAATCTTGAAGGTAAAGGAATGATTAAGAAAATGGATCCAAGAATATTTACTATATATTCTTAAACCTCTAGGAAACTTAAGTTGAATAATTACACTTCAAATTAAAAATTAAGCACAAGTTAAGGAAAATTGCCAAGCAGTCATTAAATAATGAAAGAGAAATACGAACATAAGATGTAGAAATTTCCTAAAAGAACACTTTTGTGCTATCGTTATTAGCGAAACAGAACTAGAATGGCCTCACCTCTTCACTATCTGACCCAAATAGATCAATTTCTTCATCATCATCATCATCATCTTCTGGCTCCATGTCTTTTGGTTCTGCTTTCTTTGGGACCGGAGCAGGGGCAGTTGTTTTACTGGCTTGTAAAGATTCAAGCTGCTTGGTCAAATTAGTTACGGCTTGTTCCAATCCTTGTATCACTGTGTGTAAAAATGGACAAGCTATTCCAGAGATAAATGAATATACAAGTAAGCAGCAGTATGTTACATTCTGATGATGAAATGTAGTGCTTACTGACCTAGTTTAAATGTAGTTGAGCTTTAAAAGGATCATGTAATAGTTATTCATTTTTTCAGTACTAAAGTTATGAAAATATTATGTACCCTGCAGGCTGACTTAACAATTCAAGACTCTCTACCTATTAACTACAATATACTGTAATACTATAAAGTATTTAAGTCTTCATTACTTCCTAGTGGTAAAAGCATACAAGTTTTAACAAGGATGAAGCCAATACTGATGAAGTAAATATGAAGTCTCTCTAAAAAGTATCAGACTTCATTTTTTCCCATGGAAAGCAATGAGGGAAGGGAGACAAAAGTGTTCATGTTGTAGCCGCATACAACCATGCTGATGAGCATTAATTGGCAGGCTTGCTAGATTCATCAGCTGCTCTCAGGCAGCCAGAGTGGAGTGCTGCACTATTTACTTATTGTGTTTTTATTTTTTGAGCTATGACGAAACATGTGGAGCAACAATCCTACATAAAGTTTTGCCAAAAGCTTGGCAATACCCATGCAGAAACAATTCTCAAAATTCAACAAGCTTTATTGGATATGCCGTGGGTGTTACCTATATAAAATTAAGGTACAACAGGTTCAAAGATGGCAACACACTAGTAAAGAGTAACATACAAACAAGGAGGCTGTCAACAGACTGCAAGGCAATTGCTATAAAAAAGAAGTGCAGACCTTGAAAATAGAGGATCATCGTTTGACAGTGCAGGAAATTGATGAAGAGATTGGGATCAAAACAAGTTCAAAGATGGCAACACACTAGTAAAGAGTAACATACAATCCAGGAGGCTGTCAACAGACTGCAAGGCAACTGCTATAAAAAAGAAGTGCAGACCTTGAAAATAGAGGATCATTGTTTGACAGTGCAGGAAATTGATGAAGAGAGTGGGATCAATAAAGATTTTGTGGATGCAATTTCAAAGGCAGATTTGGGCATGTGCACAGTAGTAGAGAAATTTATGCCCAAGCTACTTTCTCAGGAATAATAACTTCGAGTTGAGGTTTGGCAGGACCTACTGGATAGTACCAGAGAGAACCTCAATTCCTTATATCCAATATCGCCAAGGTGCAAAAAAACATGCAGGGTGTAGAACCAAATCAAGAATTTACACCAAAAGGACAAACAGTTACTAAGGTGCACTATCATGGAAGTTCTCCGATATCTCCACAATGAAGTTTGGGGCAAGAGACTGGATCTGTGGGCTTTGCAAAATCGGCAGCTGCATCATAACTAATTCATCACTGCTGATTCCAAATTACTTTACAAAGAAAGGCATTTTGCTCATTTGCTAGGCTCCCTACTTTCCAAACATGGCTCTTTCTGACTTCTGGTTATTCCCTAAAATGAAAATGCCACCCATCTCTCACTTTGAGAGATGGGAGGGCATAAAGCATAGTGACAGCACAGCTGGGAGCTATTCTGAAAGAACCATTCCAGATAATGCTCTGAACAGTGGAAGGATCACTGGGCTTACCATTTGGTAGCACAAGGGGCTTACATCAAAGGAGATTAGCAATTGAACTCTACCTTGTATTTTTTTTTTTTTACCCTAAGGTTGGAAGCTTTTTAGATATACTCCTAGGATATTCTTTCTTCTGACAAAATGGGATGACAGGTATTTTCTCAAGGCATAGTACGAGCCTAGGTTAGTCAGAGAAGCTTTGACTATAGTCCATAAATGGATTCAAGGCACACTATCTGAGTGTTACTTATCTTTCAAATTCTTTTTATAGATTCATTTTTTTCCATAACACTAACAAATATAAAATCGCAGACTGGAGAAGTCACCAGAATAACAGATAAAATATACACATGCACTGGTAATGTGGCAAATTCAGTCTTTTATCAAAGTAATTTTCATTAGGATTTATGATACAAATTAATAACGTATTTACTATATTTTCTTATATAAAAATTAAGTCGTTACAAACATTGTCAGCCTGACCACAAGGCATTCATTAAGCACTCTTTTCATCATTTTTATCCTACTAAGAAGTTCTCAGGGAGCTTTGCTTAATTAACAGTAATTATAGGCACTTTTTGAAAACTGCATATACAGGGAGTCCTTGACTTTCATCAAAGTTCTCTTCCTCAAAAGTGATGTAACCCGAATTTCGATGCAAGTCGGATCACACCTTAATAAGCACCTATGCTAATGCAGTAGTAAAGTGTCTCCCCTTTCAATGCATATTACTATTTCTAGTCTCACTTCCATGGTGATGGCTTTCCTGTTCTTGCTATCAGAAGAATCGGCTTTACGCTTGGGAGACATAATACAGGCCAAAAATAATAATAAAAAAAAATTTATGGGAGGTGTTGTAACCACAAAACATCGTAACTCAAGGACATCGGAAAACGAGGATCCCCTGTACAGATAAATCAACGCAAAAGTCTTTACTATATGTAATATTCAAGTTTTTAAATTTTATTTTTTTTAATGATTGTGACTCCAGGACGGGTGAAAAAAAAAAAAACACACACACACACTACCCTCATCAGGTCTGGGCACGAAGAAAACATAGAGAGAAATAGAGATGGGAAGTATTGTGGCTTGTCAGATGTGAAGGGATAATAAGACATATGTAACGAATATCCAAGAATATTCGGTGTTGATGTAGGCTTAGAAAGAGTTTGTATTTAAAAATAAAGATATGAAAGTGTGAATACAAATCACAAAATTTCTTGATATTCAAACTAAATATAGAGATGATACTGTCGTGGTACAATTACTCCAGTATTATTATTATTATTGGATATACTGCATTAACATAAAAAATAATGTTTCATATAGTGTTGAGCATAAAACAGTAAAGGTGATATAAAACTGGCAACAATCTGGAACCAAAATACCGTTTATAAGACGTTCAGTGTATTATTTTGTTATTCTTATACCAAAGTAGTGTGCGAGAATAAAACATAACACAATTATTTTCATCAGTTTAAAAAAGACTGATATTTATAAACCAGATTCAAAAAATAAGTTACATAAAAAGGTGATATATTGTAATGCATATACATTCAAAGCAGCACAGTGCACTGGAAAGCACATTTAACAATACATGCAAAATCTCTGACAACTTGTGTATTATTAGAATCAGCAATTTTGGGGAAAAACTATCAATTTGGACACTGTGGCAGTTATCTGCTTTTGAGGTAATGCTTATAACATCAAATGCAGCTCCAAAGTTCATAAATAAAGCATGAGATATCTTACTTTTATAAAGAGTAGTATTTTCTCCTTCCAGTTTGGTAAGTCGATTGAGAACATCTGCACTGGCTCCACCAGTAGTTGCATTCGCTCCACGGCCACCCTACAAGCATCAAGACTTACAAGAAAGGGGTATAATTCAGGCTACTTTGCAGATACAGTAATTAATGTGTGCCCTATTATCATCTGCAAACTCCTATTTACAAATACTATTAAGGCAAAGTCTGGTTTTGGCAAAGTTAAATAAATTCATAATGCAATACAAAATTAAGAAGGCAAACATCCTAAATATACTGTATGTACCACTGATATTTCTAGCACAGGAAGAATTTTTTCTTAAATTGCAAAAAACGTGTAACGTTTCACGAGCTTCAAATACAACAAACGTTCCATCACAGAAGGAACAACCAATGAAGAATATTATTAAAATGAATAGTAACAACAATATAAAAACCATTAAACACCATTGACCACACTTTTGACTATTGTCAAGTATCCAGGATAGATAAAATGATTACTTTTCACAATGTAAATTTATTAAAAAATAA